>JAKELH010000270.1:0-103075 GCA_021525015.1 Lactarius pseudohatsudake | reverse complement strand
CACTATTACCCTAGCACGAAGTCTTGAACCAGCTTCCTGCTGCGGCTCCGGTTACTTCGAGGATCTGAAAATGAAACAGGGTACATACCATCTTTAGAGCACGCAATAACCCCACTATTAACTCATCGCGGACGTCAAATGGCTCTTTCATCACCACGCCTTCTCCTGCGTTCCACCACTCCGTAAGACTAAATGCTAGAGTGGGTGATGCCTGGACCTTGCCCTTGCCTTTCAGCTTCTGGTCCTGATTGGATGTTGCATAGGTGCCCGGGTTCCTAATGTCGGAGAAACTGTGAAAGGCGATCTTGACCGACTCTGGGACATAAGGGGAGCTGCCGCTAGATGATAAAAGGCCGATGATCCATACGGCAGCAAGCTAGGTGTGAATTCTGATTAGAGGATGCTCTAGAATGTGAATTAATGCTTACCACTTCATTGTGTAAGCTGGCGATATACTTTTCGCCTTTATCGGCAGAATTGAGCAAGATGGCTGATATTCTCTCGCCGATGCAGGCAAGTGCAGCGTCTAATATGGAGGCACCTATTGCAGCCGACATAGTATGTAGATAGTAGTGTGAATGGAATGCGATGTTGCCGTTGGAAGCTGCCTATCCGGCATGCTGATAATAAATAGTACACGTGATCCTGAGACCCGTCATAGGCACAAAATGGGCCAATACAAGCTGGTCGGTAGGATGCATGCATTGGCTCAGTGGGCCAATACAAGCTGGTCGGCAGGATGCTCATGTTGGCGCAATGGGCCAATACAAGCGTGTCGGTAGATTTCTCACATGGGCACAATGGGCCAATACAAGCTTGTCGGCAGATTTCTCACATGGGCACCGCGGGCCAATACAAGCTTGTCGGAAGGATGCTTGTGTTGGTGCAATGGGCCAATGCGAGCTTTTTGGCAGAATATGCCCATGGGCACCATGGGCCAATACAAGATTTTCGGCAGAATGCACATATGAGCGCCATGGGCCAATGCAAGCTCGTCGGTAGATGACTCACATGGGCACAATTGGCCAATACAAGCTTGTCGGCAGAAAACTCATAGCAGCACCATGGGCCAATACAAGATTTTCGGCAGGATATGCGCATGGGCACCGTGTGCCAATACAAGGATGTACACATGAGCACCATTGGCCAACGCAAGCTTGTCGGCAGGATGTGTGCACCGGCGCAATGGGCCAATACAAGCTTTTCGAAGGATACTCACATGAGCACAATGGGCCAATACAAGCTTTTCGGCAGGATGCACACATAAGTACCGCAGGCCAACATGAGCTTTTTGGCAGGATGTACGCATCGGCGCAATGGGCCAATACAAACTTGTCGGCAGAATACTCACATGAGCACAATGGGCCAATACAAGCTTTTCGGCAGGTTGTGCACATAAGCACCGTGGGCCAACGCAAGCTCGTTGGCAGGACGTACGCATCGGCGCAATGGGCCAATACAAGCTTTTCGGCAGAATATGTCTATGGGCACCGTGGGCCAATACAACCTTGTCGGCAGAATACTTATATGAGTGCAATGGGCCAATGCAAGCTCGTCGGCAGATTTCGCACTTGGGCACAGTGGGCCAACACAAGCTTTTTGGCAGGATGCTCGTGGTGGTGCAATGGGCCAATACAAGCTTGTCGGCAGGATGCTCGCATTGGTGCAATGAGCCAATACAAGTTTTTCGGCAGAATATGTCCATGGGCACCATGGGCCTATACAAGCTTGTCGGCAGAATACACATATGAGCGCCATGGGCCAATGCGAGCATGTCGGCAGATTTCTTGCATGGGCACAATGAGCCAATACAAGCTTTTCGGCAGAATATGTCTATGGGCACTGTGGGCCAATACAAGCTCGTCGGCAGGATGCACGCGTTGGCACAATGGGCCAATACAAGTTTGTTGGCAGAATGCTCATATGAGTGCGATGGGCCAATGCAAGCTCGTCAGCAGATTTTGCACTTGGGCACAGTGGGCCAACACAAGCTTTTCGGCAGGATACTTGTGGTGGCGCAATGGGCCAATGCAAGCTTGTCGGCAGGACACTCGCATTGGTACAATGGGCCAATACAAGCTGTTTGGCAGAATATGTCCATGGGCACCATGGGCCTATACAAGCTTGCCAGCAGAATACACATATGAGTGCCATGGGCCAATGCAAGCTCGTCGGCAGATTTCGCACTTGGGCACAGTGGGCCAACACAAGCTTTTCGGCAGGATGCTCGTGGTGGCACAATGGGCCAATACAAGCTTGTCGGCAGGACACTCGCATTGGCACAATGGGCCAATACAAGCTGTTTGGCAGAATATGTCCATGGGCACCATGGGCCTATACAAGCTTGTCAGCAGAATACACATATGAGTGCCATGGGCCAATGCGAGCTCGTCGGCAAATTTCTTGCATGGGCACAATGGGCCAATACAAGCTGTTCGGCAGAATATGTCTATGGGCACCGTGGGCTTGGCACAATGGGCCAATACAAGTTTGTCGGCAGAATACTCATATGAGTGCGATGGGCCAATGCAAGCTCATCGGCAGATTTTGCACATGGGCACAGTGGGCCAATGCAAGCTTTTCAGCAAGATGTTCATGTTAGTGCAATGGGCCAATGCAAGCTTGTCGGCAGGACACTCACATTGGCACAATGGGCCAATACAGGCTTGTCGGCAGGACACTCACATTAGTGTAATGGGCCAATACAAGCTTGTTGGCAGGACAATCGCATTGGCGCAATGGGCCAATACAAGCTTTTCGGCAGGATATGTCCATGAGCACCATGGGCCAATACAAGCTTGTGGGCAGGACGCTAGCATTGGCACAATGGGCCAATACAAGCTTTTCAGCAGAATACACATGGGAGTGCCATGGGGCAATACAAGCTCGTCAGCAGATTTCTCACATAGACACAATGGGCCATTACAAGCTTTTCGGCAGGATGCATGCACAAGTACCATGGGCCAACGCAAGCTTGTCGGCAGGATGTGTACATCGGTGCAATGGGCCAATACAAGCTGGTCGGCAGAATACGAACATGAGCACCATGGGCCAATACAAGCTCATCGGCAGAATATATACAAATGACTTATAGGCCCATCCAAGATTGTTTACAAAATAGTTTCATGGGCCGATGTGTATATATGCACTTTATACCTACAATGGGCCCACATGGGTTCTACCGAGTACTATCACAACTATTTGCGTCATGGGCTCACGCCCCTGCTTTGAGGCCTATGCCATGCCATTCATCCCACGCGCAGGAGGACCGTGCGAGATGCTGCGAGTCCACGGGGAAAAGGACAGGCATCGGCCTAAGTGCTTCAAGTGCAAGCAGAAGGGACACCTGATTGCGGACTGCCCCAAGTTGGGACGAGCGCCGCTACTGATCAGCCCTTGCCAGTGGTGCGGCAGTCGTGCCCACCATATGGACGTGTTGGTAAAGGTTACGGACGACGCCGGTGTAGTAGGGGTGGTCACGTGCAAGTGACCGCGAGAGGGTTAAGTTGAGATGGGATACGAGCGCGAGTGAGAACGATTCGTGTTGAGAGCAGACGGGGGAAAGACGAGTTGATACAAGGCTCTGTTTTCATTCTTTGGGCTCCTTTTGAGCCATATTTATCAGTACAAGTACAATAATATGAGATGCTTTTTCAAAATGATCAAGAACGCGTGAATAAGACGCTCGGGGAGTTGTATAGTAACTCGGGCAGACGCACAGACCATCGGGCACGATACCGAAGCACGGGATAGTTGCGCTTGCTTCCCATTCGTGGCTGCAAACCGTCCTTTAGACGGGAAGGGAAACGCGCGGGGAACATTCGAGAGACTGAAGTCATAGCAATAGCACACATACATCATGGCTGCCTGAAGCAGCTTTCCGAGCCTGCAAATCGTAATGTAGTAGAATACCGTAGAACGCACAGGAACAAGCGAGACGGAAACGTACATGCCCCTGAGGGGCTGGGTCCAAAAATTGGGTGGGCATGTGAGACACAAGCCCGAGACCGAGCGTGGTGTGCGCGAACGCCACCGCTGCTCAGACCTCTGGCGGAACGAATCCGCCATGTGTGCCTCATCCGCCGACTATCCCCCATGTCCCCTGCCTATGACGAACCACATGCCCGCACTCAATGGTGCAGGAAGTGCCTCCGACATGACGCGCGACACGAAGAGATCGAGTGTCCCCAGTACGAGCAGTGTAGGCACTGCGGTGAACAGGGGTGTCTTGGATTCTTGAACTGGTGTCACACTTGTCCCGTCGAGTGCAGCCCAACCCCCACTAATGACATCGATGCTGACGTCTACGACTATGTTGGCAGCAACTAGTTGAAGTCGTGGTGACTTCAATTCTGACGGGGGGTAATGTTACGATTTCGGACCTCCCTTTGTCCCTTTTTCTTCTTCTTCCACATTACTTCATCTTCTATGGGCCGCATGACTCCCATTCCCTTCGATTCTCTATATCGGCTCCTGTCTCGCGCCTAGCGCATGACCATTACGACAGCCCGTTTTACAATCTCCCGTACCCGCTGACCTCTTTTGAGGCATGCGTGACTCTGCGGAATTCGCTCATATTACCTACAGGGTTTCCCCTTTGTTCCACTTATAGCTCACTAGGACCAGTATCCTAGGATCGCACCATATCATCAGGTCCATATGTTTGTCTTGTACAAACATCCTGTACTTCTATATAAGTCGACTCATACCTAGCTTGTACGGTAGACTTGACTTCTTGTGTAATACCACATCAACTGTCTCACGATCCCGAGTGAACTCGCCTTTGCGCTTGAGTCAGACCTTCCGCTCGCCCTTACGCTTGAGCCTTGTTAGGACGCAGACATCCCGGGACTTGCCGAGTGTGGCAGCGGACCGGTAACGGAAGTCGGAAGTCCGAGTATGGTATATTATTAGTCATCGGACGTGATTGTAAAGTAGGGACTGCGAGACAAAATAGGAGCTAACACTTCCTGCTCCCATCTACCAATCTCACCCTCTTCGGGCTTCTATATTATTATAGGTTATGGGCCCTGCCCTTAACTAAGGGCAGAAGAAAATCTAGGGAGCACAAAAGAACTAAAACCTGTATACTATTTCGCGAATTTTGCAAACCCACATTACCCCTATCTACCATGTCTGAGGCAAACACTAGTGCGAGTGCAGCTATGACTCTGGATAACGTTCCGGACGATTCTCGCACGCGGAATGGTCCGAGTGCAGTGAGCGTCCAGAAAATAAAAAGCCCGGAGACCGCGGCGATGCAAAAGTGCGGCGACCTACTAACAGGGGAGAACTGGAACCTCTGGCGGGAACGCATCCGGCGTATGCTGGATTTATATGAGCTCGAAGGCTATTTAGATGGCCTCGTGCAATGCCCAAAAGATCCCAAGGGCGCTGCGAACTGGACATACAACGATAAATTCACACAGGCAGTGATTGTTAACAACGTCTCAGAGCCGCAGATGGTAAACGTTATGAAGTACCATAAAGCGAGCGAGATGTGGGCGAGCCTCAGCGCCATGCATGAGGCCAAAGGACCCGAGGCGATCACAGCCATTATACGGAACCTCTTTCACACAGTTGCCGAGGAGGGATCCGACATCATCGCTCATCTCAATAAATTGAAGCTATCCTGGGAGAAGATAAACGCGTACAATGACGATGACTATCGTATTTCTGACCCCCTCTTCAAAGTTATCATCTACTCCTCATTGCCGCCTTCCTGGGACGCGTTCACACAACCCTTTGTTGGTGGGAAGAAAGGGACGGCCACCTACGATCCCAGGCAGTCACAAGAATTCATTGGTATCCTCATGGAGGAATACAAACGCCGTCAGATCCGAGCGGAAAGATCTGATACAGTCAATCAGGCGAGTGCTCGCGGACGACGCAATCTCGCTAGTCGGCTTGCTCCGACGTCGACGAGTGCACGCACGAACCAGAATATGTATTGCAATAATTGTAAGAAGTCCAATCACAACACGCAGGACTGCCAACACCTCGGCAAACCGCGTTGTGACATCTGCGGAAAGTGGGGACACGTTAAGAAAGATTGTTGGAGCAAGGGGAATCAGAAGCGGAAGAGTGATGATGAAAACACGACGCTGCCGAAGAAAGCCAAAACTGAACGTGCGAATGTAGCAGACGATGAAAGCAATATGACTCAACAGTCGTGGGGAGCAAGCCACGAGAGCAATGCGTTCGATGAGCTGCCTCCCGACGAGACGCTTACCGACATAAAAGGCGAGGAGACACAACCTCACATCGCCAACACAGTCGACGAACAGCCAGAGAATGATGAGCTCCAAGCCTACAATTAGTGCATAACATGGGTTTACAAACCCGTGCGGGTAAGCGTTACCCGGTATGCCGGGTACGGGTACGGGTCAGTCACATGGTACCCGCGCCAGACCCGTACCCACTGCACGGGTTTCGCGGGTTTTTTCGAGTATGCTACAACATTTATTTACCAGACATAGACATATACATGTGCATATACTAGCTACTACTACTAGCTAGTTGCTACTACCAGTCTTCTTGAACCTGAGGATGCCAGTGCCCGTCGCAGAGCCCGCCGTCGCGTCCGAGTCATCGTGCAGCGTTGTTGTCGTATCGCGTCGCCCGAGTCGCCGTCGACATCGCCTTGTCGTTGTTGTCGGTGTCGCTATTGTCGTCGTCTTCGTCGTTGTCATCTGCTGTTGTCGATGGCAGGGCGTCGGCGTCGGCGGTGGCGGTGGCGATCGGCGGCCGTCCAAGTTGTTGTGCCAGTGTTACATGTTGTGTCGCGTTGTCGTCGGCGTTGTCGTCGTTGTCGCCATCGCCGTTGTCTTCATCGTTGTCGTCATTGTCGTTGTCTTGCTGTTGTCGGTGGCAGGGCCCTGGTAGTGGCGGTTGGTAGCGCGTGTAGCTCGGGGCTGCGCGTCGGGGAAGTGCTGTGATAGGGTGACTAAGCAAGGCGAACAGAACAAAACCGGCATCACCCGGCCTGGGAAGGATCAAGCATCAACCGTGACGGCAAACCCCGCGTGCACATACGCTGCCAACCACGACCAAGATAACTTCGCCAGCCCCGTGCCGAGCAAGCTACCTTGCAAGCTACCAACCGCCGGTGCAACGCAAGTCCCAAACGCGACGGCGGCGGCACCCAGCCGCAGCAGGAGTGACGGCGAGGCAGCGCCGCAACTCCGAGCGACTTCGCCGACTCGACGGCGACACGGCAGCGACGACAACAGCAACGACGACGACGACGGCGGCGGCGGCGGCGACGACGGCGAAACGGCTACGAGCCTACGACAACGGCGACAACGCTGCGACAACGGCGACGACGACGGCGGCGGCGATGGGACAGACGACGGTGGTGACGGATGACGGCGGGGGCAGTACTAGTAACAATGTATTCAAGTAGTATAAGTAGTACAACAAACATTTCGCTGGCTTCGTGCAAGATCATTGAGAACCGCTCGAACGACACAGGTCACGTGATGACCCGTAGGGCCAACCCGCGCGGGTATCGGATACCCGCGCAACCCGCCGGTACCCATACCCGCGGCTGCCGGAACCCATACCCATGAGCCCGGGTACGGGTTTTTGGTGGGTGTGGGTGCGGGTAGAGGTCTAGTCACCCATGGGTTACCCACGTTATGCACTAGATACAGTGCCACAGTCAAGGCCTGTAACGCCACCACAGGGGCGTTGGTACGACGTGTACTTTGAGTGTCATAGCGGGTCACGGAAAAGGCGTAGGTCGGTTAAGACCGAGAACGATGGTGCACAAGTATCACTTGGTCTCCCGGGACACAAGGATAATAACGGGATTGGGTAGGCTTATAATAATATAGAAGCCCGAAGAGGGTGAGATTGGTAGATGGGAGCAGGAAGCGTTAGCTCCTATTTTGTCTCGCAGTCCCTACTTTACAATCATGTCCGATGACTAATAATATACCATACTCGGACTTCCGACTTCCGTTACCGGTCCGCTGCCACACTCGGCAAGTCCCGGGATGTCTGCGTCCTAACACTCCCCTTCATGCCGGGGCTAAACCCATCTCTCCGACATGTCTCTTGTGCTTTGGGCGTGCTAAGGACTTAGTCAACACATCTGTGGTTTGTTCCGGATCTCGGCAACTCTCGACTCTTATCAATCCTCGTTCTACTTGCTCGCGGATCCAATGCCATCTGGTCTCTATGTGCTTGGACCTTTTGTGGAACATTGGATTCTGGGCCATCGCTATCGACCCGTCGTTGTTGCCTTCGATCAAACTGGGTGTTATCTGCTTGTATCCCAATTCGTCGAATAGCCCTCTTAGCCAACACGCTTCACGTCCCGCCTCAGACAGTGCAACATACTCGGCTTCTGTCGATGACAAGGCTATTGTGGTTTGCTTCTTCGACATCCAGGTTACGGCGCCTCCTCCACACATGAAGACGTACCCGGTAGTCGATTTGAAGTCTTCGGCATTCCCATAAGCAGCATCCGAGAATCCGCTAAATAGGTTATTGTCGTTATTCCGATTCGGCTGCGCTGAATACGTTATCCCATAGGATCATGTTCCCGCAAGATATCTCAGAATACGCTTCAGCATTCCCATATGCTCGAAGCTTGGGTTTGCCGTGTATGCTGCTAATTTGTTCACAGCGAACGCTATGTCCAGTCTCGTGGCATTTGCAAGGAATTGGAGTTCGCCGAGCAAGCGTGCGTACAGATTACTCCTGTTTCTGTCGCCCTTTACTCTGTTCGCCTCCAACTTAACATTTGGATCGAGTGGAGTTTTTACTGGATTGGCGCAATCCATTCCTTCCCTCTTCAGGATTGATTCTATGTATCGCTCCTGAGAGATGGTAATGGAATGGTTCCGTCGAGTGACTTCTATACCAACAATTTTGGCTGGTTCACCCAAGTCGGTAACCTCCCATTCGGAACGTAAGTCGGCCTTCATCGACCCCATCAACTCCTCTGACGTTGCGAACAGTAACAGGTCGTCAACCCAGACCGTTATTATCTCTAGGTCTTCCCCGTTCCTTTGCACGTATGCACACGGATCCACCATTAAGCGCGAGAAGTTGTGCTTCTTCAGCTTTTCATCCAACTCCCTGTTCCACTTGCGTCCGGACTGCTTAAGTCCATACAGCGTTTTTACAAGTAAGCAGACTTTTCCGCTTCCATCTTCGTATCCTTCCGGCTGACGCATGTATACTCTCTCCTTTAGAGTCCCGTTTAAATAAGCTCCCTTCACGTCCATTTGCTGGATCGTGAAGTTCTTTATGGCTCCGAGAGCTAGGATCGCTCGCAGCGTCTCTAGTCTCACCACGGGTGAGAAAGTATCCAGGTAATCGTGTCCTGGTCTTTGCGCACATCCTTTTGCCACTAATCTTCCCTTGTACTTTAGGAGTTCGCCGTACTTATCGAATTTCTTTATGAATACCCACTTGTTCGATATAGGAATCGCGTCAGCAGGCTTTTCGACTAGTTTCCATGTTCCCATTTTGTGGAGTTGATCGAGTTCGGCCTTTACTGCACGCTCCCATTCGGGCCATTCGGGGGATCGCCTTGCCTCTTCTAGGGACTTAGGTTCGTCTCCTCCGAAAGTTTTCTCCACATTAGCGGCATTTACCATGTTCGCCTTATAGGAATACGGATCGTTTAAGTAATGGTAGTTCACGCGTTTTCCACGTGTCCGCCTTGACTTATCATCATCCTCAACGTCTCGTTTTCTCTTTAGACTATCACTGCCTGACTCGCCCTTTGACGTTATGGTATCCCTTTCTTCCTGGCTCTTTGGCTCAGGGTTTGTAGGGTACATAACATCTTTTGACTTGTCTCTTGGTCGTCCGCCTGTAGACAGCGTGCCTCCCTCTAACTCCCCTTCACGCGGTGTATCAGGTGCGACCTGAATACCCTCGGAAGGTGTCTCCTTTGTAGGAAGGGTTAGAAAACGATAATTCTGCGAGGTGAGTACCTTTCTCGATTCAGCTTTATAATACTTTACAGTGTGCGCCCCTTCGTCGAACCCAACGTAAAGTTGGCATCGCGACTTCGGTAACATTTTCCGCTGCTCCTGCGGCCCTTGAAGGAGTACCCATACGGGCGCACCAAATTCCCTAAGGTACGTCACATCCGGTTTCTTCTTGACCCATTTTTTGTATGGAGTTGCATCCCCTAGTGCCGTTGTATATGATCGATTTTGCAGATATGCGGCGTGACTTACAGCGTATTCCCATAGGAATTCTGGTACATGCTGTGCCGCCATCATGGCTCGCGCCAGTTCCACCAACGTTCGGTTGGCTCGCTCAGCCACACCGTTTTGCGAAGGTGAGTAAGGTGCGGTCATCTGTATTTCTATACCGTGCTCATGGCACCATTTCCAAGGGGGTTGCGGAAATGTAATGAGACATAGGATGTACACTTTTCTCATAAGGTCGATAGGGAAAGGGGGGGGGGTTATTATGTAAGCGGGCGTCTACCTAAATATGGTATTCTGTTCCCACACATCAGACCAGGTCTCTCTGCACACCCTTTGTCTGCATTCCCGAGAGTGCTGCACCTGCACGCACCCTTAATGATTTGATTTTAAGGCTCTCAAGACAGATACGACTAAGTTTTTTGAGTATAGCAAAGCACAGAGGTGTGCCAGATCCCTTGCATCGCTGGTCAACATAGAGCCATTGACAGAGCGACTCATCTTTCACATTCCCGAATGTACCACACTTGCGCACAGCCTTGGTGATTGAAAATATATGTGTCCTTGAAAACAAGGCAGATATCTGGATGAAGTTGTGTACCAGCAGTACCGCGCGGAGGCTGTGTGAGCAGTTGAGGCAAACCCATCCGACTGCCATGCTGTGTGATGACTGGCTCCCAACCAGATACCGTGACTGCTTTTCTGGCCCTGCACAAAATGTATTCATTGCGTAGGGTAGATTATCTACAGGTTGCTATCTCATCTGCCGTCGCTACTGCCCTCCTCGCACCTTCGTTGTTGTTGCTGCACCATCCCAACGATGATGGTCCCGTCACTGTCATCCATCCTGTCATCGTCTTCTGTCCCGTCCCATCCCATCATCATTGTCGCTGCACCGTCCCGTCGCCGCCACCATCACCGCATAGGGGTTTAAATTCTACCTCCCATCGCCATTTCCCGCGCTTCCATCGTCACCGCACTATCCCGCCACCATTTCCACCAGGGTTGTTGCTGTGTGTCCCACTGTCGTCATGGTGTCGCCTTGATATTGTCGCACTGCCTCCCCATCATTGCTTGTGGCTTGCGTAGGCACATAGTCCTGCTGTGGCTGCAGTGTTGTTATGGGTGGTTGGGCATGGAGGTGGCGTGTTAGGGCACCATGTTGGCGGCGGTGTTGGTGATGTCGATGATAGAAGGTATTGCGCAGATTTGCGCCAGTGTAGACCTACAATAGTTGTCAGCGTGTTGTAGCTTGAATGGGCCCATACCCTTTTTTTTGACTCACGGGTCGGCAATGTCAACGACTTCTTGTGGACATCGGCGGCGGTAGGCGTACGCTGGCTCGTATAAGCTAGTTAGTAGGGATACAAAAGGCAGACGGGTTCGGACTACGACTGTGATTGTCACTGATTGACGACGTGGCAATGGCAGGGACAGTAGTGGTCCTGGTGATGACAACGTCCCCTGGGTACACGATAGATGGCATCGGAGGCGCCTGCGCACCGAATCCGTGATGCGGAAATGCAGGTGCACCACCGAACCCACCGTGCTGCAAAAACGCCGGGGCGCCGAACCCTGTCGCACGGCCAATGCTGGGCACTGGCGGCGGTGAGGGTTTCCAGTCATCAATCTGGTGGTCGTCGATACACAGAGATCGCGTCACTGTTGTTTGTCGGTTGGAGGTGAATGGGTAGTGAGGGAAACCTCACTCACCTAGGATGACGTCCTGCGGCATGATGCTGTGCGTCAAGGCGAGCGTCGCGCTGCGCGCGATGAGGAGGTGCCAGGCCGCGTTGACGGACGCCAGTCCCATCTCATGATGCGCAAACAGCACCGCGTTTCCCCGCGGCGGCAGCGCGACGGGCCAGCACTCCATCTTGTCGGGAGGATGAACAGATTTGCGGGCTGGCGCTGTGGCAGCGGGGGCGGGAACACGCCCAGTCCGCCGGTCCGCACGAGCATCGTGCCACGCGTCTCGCCGACGACCTCCATCGCCTTCCCGTCTTCGAAATCGTTGAGGATGTTGCCAAGACACATGAAGTTGGCAAAGTCGGTCGAGCTGCCGGGGATGTACCCGTAATCGCCTGTCGTGAGGGACCCGACGGGGACGCGGGCCTGCCACGTCTGGTCATGCCGCGAGTGACGTGGACCCACCTAGAGCACACGACCTGCAACTTAAGCGACTCCTCGAGACCATAACTAAGCGCCGTAACACGATTGGGGATGTATGAATAATAAAAATACGCACTGTTTTTCTCCCATTCCATGGCTTGCACATCAGAGGGGTGACTCCCTGGCTATCTTGGGTCTGTCTGAGTCTTGAGGGGATTCGAAGAATGGAGGAGGCAGTGGTGGTCCGGTGAAAAGGGGAGCAAGGAGTGCCGGAAGGGCGGGAAAGTGGATGCCAAAAGATGCTGTAATGTAAATAACGTCTCAACCCAACCGGCAGTTCAGTGCTGTAGAAGTCTCAGTCATCGACTTGGGCAAAGGAACTTAGCAAAAAAATCCGCATCCTTTGGTCTGGTAATTTAGAAGTTGGGAGACTGTCTGGGCGGGGATTAGTGCCCACGAGGCGCCCGTTGACAGAAATCTGCTAAGGGCCTGGCGGACCACCCCTCCCTCCCTAACATGGGTGTGGGCGCTTATATTTCCGCAACCCCCTTGACCATTTCTGTAGATTGTCATTTACAAATTCTCGTCCGCGGTCTACTCTTATGGCTCGCGGATTCCTTCCTTGTGTGATAAGGTACGTTAAGTAGTCTTTTACCATTTGCATAGCCTCATCTTTCCTCTTCAGGAAGTTTATGGTGAGGTGACGTGCAGCGTCATCCATCATCAATATGTAATACTGATTTCCGTTGATAGAAACGATGTCGTACTTCCCCCATAAGTCCATGTGGGTAAGTTCTCCAGGTTTCGTGAACCTGATCGCTTTCTTATCAAACGGTTCAACTGCCAATTTGGCTTCGGTACACGCTATGCAATCCGGTTTCGGTGACTGTGTGTCTACTCGAAAGCCGTTGACGAGGTTCTTCTCTAGTAACTTTTGTAAGCCCCCGTAGCTGACGTGCCCGAACCTTTTGTGCCATTCTTCCCAGGTTATCTTTTTCTCACTTGCCATGAAGGTCGTCGGCGTAGTCACATGTTCGGTGGTCACTGTATCGCGAATTTGGAGATTCATCCGATATAAATGATTTCAGATTTTCTTCCCTTCCGCGATGACAATTCCGTGCTTTGTCAATAACCTTAGCACGCCTCCAATACAGTTGTAACTTCGCCCTTCACTGTCCCATCGCCCAAGGGATAGCAAGTTGTTCTTGTTCCTTGGGATATATAGGACATCGGTGAGTCGCAAGACGTGATTGCGCCCATTTCTTACGGACAGCAGTTCAACCGTTCTGCATCCCTCAATACTTATCAATGTACCACCCACTCCTGCCACGGTTCTACCGGGGGCAGGCTCCAAATGCGTAAACATATCTCTCCGGTTCGCGACGTGCGAGCTTGTCGCACTGTCAGCTAACCATTCATAATGGTGAAGTTGCTCATCAATTGGTCCCATAAAACAGTCTTCTGTATCAATATCGAAACACTGACTTTCGACAATAGGTTCTTCGCTCGACATTGGCTCATAGAACGTTAGTGGCAAGTCTTCGTCATTGTAGGTAGTGCATAACGTGGGTAACCCATGGGTGACTAGACCTCTACCCGCACCCACACCCACCAAAAACCCGTACCCGGGCTCATGGGTATGGGTTCCGGCAGCCGCGGGTATGGGTACCGGCGGGTTGCGCGGGTATCCGATACCCGCGCGGGTTGGCCCTACGGGTCATCACGTGACCTGTGTCGTTCGAGCGGTTCTCAATGATCTTGCACGAAGCCAGCGAAATGTTTGTTGTACTACTTATACTACTTGAATACATTGTTACTAGTACTGCCCCCGCCGTCATCCGTCACCACCGTCGTCTGTCCCATCGCCGCCGCCGTCGTCGTCGCCGTTGTCGCAGCGTTGTCGCCGTTGTCGTAGGCTCGTAGCCGTTTCGCCGTCGTCGCCGCCGCCGCCGCCGTCGTCGTCGTCGTTGCTGTTGTCGTCGCTGCCGTGTCGCCGTCGAGTCGGCGAAGTCGCTCGGAGTTGCGGCGCTGCCTCGCCGTCACTCCTGCTGCGGCTGGGTGCCGCCGCCGTCGCGTTTGGGACTTGCGTTGCACCGGCGGTTGGTA
The DNA here is from genome assembly GCA_021525015.1 of Lactarius pseudohatsudake. Classification (NCBI taxonomy): domain Eukaryota; kingdom Fungi; phylum Basidiomycota; class Agaricomycetes; order Russulales; family Russulaceae; genus Lactarius; species Lactarius pseudohatsudake. The sequence continues at coordinate 88,679 of JAKELH010000270.1, read as the reverse complement.
GCTTGCAAGGTAGCTTGCTCGGCACGGGGCTGGCGAAGTTATCTTGGTCGTGGTTGGCAGCGTATGTGCACGCGGGGTTTGCCGTCACGGTTGATGCTTGATCCTTCCCAGGCCGGGTGATGCCGGTTTTGTTCTGTTCGCCTTGCTTAGTCACCCTATCACAGCACTTCCCCGACGCGCAGCCCCGAGCTACACGCGCTACCAACCGCCACTACCAGGGCCCTGCCACCGACAACAGCAAGACAACGACAATGACGACAACGATGAAGACAACGGCGATGGCGACAACGACGACAACGCCGACGACAACGCGACACAACATGTAACACTGGCACAACAACTTGGACGGCCGCCGATCGCCACCGCCACCGCCGACGCCGACGCCCTGCCATCGACAACAGCAGATGACAACGACGAAGACGACGACAATAGCGACACCGACAACAACGACAAGGCGATGTCGACGGCGACTCGGGCGACGCGATACGACAACAACGCTGCACGATGACTCGGACGCGACGGCGGGCTCTGCGACGGGCACTGGCATCCTCAGGTTCAAGAAGACTGGTAGTAGCAACTAGCTAGTAGTAGTAGCTAGTATATGCACATGTATATGTCTATGTCTGGTAAATAAATGTTGTAGCATACTCGAAAAAACCCGCGAAACCCGTGCAGTGGGTACGGGTCTGGCGCGGGTACCATGTGACTGACCCGTACCCGTACCCGGCATACCGGGTAACGCTTACCCGCACGGGTTTGTAAACCCATGTTATGCACTAACTGTATCCGGAAATCCCCGGACTGTGGGAAAACCGTGGTCTTGCATATTTCTGATAACGCATAACCTTTCGGGGCTGAATCACATTATGTGTTATGACAATTTCGACTGTACCTACTACACGACGAATATGACATCTTACGCACAATCAAAAAAACAGCGCATCATTTGATATCATTCCACACACGGATAACACATAAAAGTAAGCTAAATGACACGTACATATTCCACAACAAACAAACGACCGACAACAAAACAATAGCAAATAAGCCAAGCAAGGTCAAAGTCGACAAAGTCGACACACTAGTGGAAATGATCATGTGACCAAGTTGAACCGTGTGAACCATCGATATTGAATCGATCAACGACTCTTGACACCTGCTTTCACAAACCCCGTCACTCCAATGAACACGCAACAAGCTCCTCGAATTCCAGAGATCCAGTTCCGGGTTCTCATTATAGGAAGAGCAAATGCTGGCAAAACGTCAATCCTACAAAGAATATGCGATACCACGGACAGCCCCATTATCTACCGGGGAACAGGCTGGGCAAGGAAGAAGGTACGAGTTCCAACATTTTATCTGCGAGTCGGATCTCACTACATACCAGGTTACACTTGACCCGTCCATGGATGTAAGTGACAATCGTATTGCTCTCCGGGTGCCTCTAAACAATGAACCAGCGAGGCGAGCACAGCATCGACGACGAACTCATATTCTCCAATCACGAGGGCTACATATTTCACGATTCTCGTGGAATCGAGTCAGGCGGAATAGATGAACTTCAGATTTTGCAACAATTTATTCGGCGGAAGTGTCAAGAAACACGACTGAGAGACAGATTACACGCGATATGGTTTGGATTCCCGAATGGTCACGATTACGACAACTGACGGTCATATTTTGAGGTACTGCGTGCCTATGGACAACCAACGTCCACAACTCGATCTCAAATTTTTCAAAGACATCTGTCCCGACCGGAATGGTGCGAGGTTATGAACATCCGTGACTGTATCTAACAGAATAATTTCAAGTCCCCGTCATTGTGGCATTTACCAAATACGACCAATTTCGGCGAAATGTCCAAATATATGTAGAGGATTTCGGAAGCCCAGATGACGATGTAGTTGATGTGGAGGACAAACAATTTCAAGAGCACTACCTGCGTCCCCTTGGTGAAGATGTTAGATACGTGCGATTAGAAAGTGGGTCCAAAGAGAAATACTCGAGTGACATGCTAATGTTTGTCGGCAGAAATGCACATGGAAAATATGCGCTGCGATAAGCTTATTGAGACGACGGCTGCAGCTTTGACTGACGACATCGTCCGATTGATGCTTTTGGCTGTGCAGATGGGCAATTTAAAATTCAGTGTTAAAACAGCGTTGGAGCGGTGAGTGCGTCGGTTGAAGGGGAGAGGCGAGCGACGATCACAACAAGCATTGCAGTGTCCGTTTCAGTACTGGCAGAAAGGATATAGTTCGGGAATGTCTTATCCCGTTTCCATACATCTGGGTAAGTGTTGATAGAGTCTTAAATTGTGGTACACAGATTATGATGCTTGATACCGCGCAACTCCTAGTATGTGAGTGGCAACTGTTGCTCATGGTTTTCAGATCGACCGACCTGACCACGCTGGTACTCTACTCTGCAGTTTGTGAGCGGCTACCGTAGTTCGGAACGTTTCAAGCGTACTGACGACGGGTGTCCTCGGCTCTCCAGTTCGTGAGTGGCTGCCGTGGCTGGCTGCGTTTCAAGCGTACTGACGACGCGTGTCCTCGGCTCTCCAGGGAGTGAGTGGCTGCCGTGGCTGGCTGCGTTTCACGCGTACTGACGTAGCGCGTCCTCGGCTCTCCAGTCTGTGAGTGGCTGCTGTGGCTGGCTGCGTTTCAAGCGTACTGATGACGCGTGTCCTCGGCTCTCCAGGAAGTGAGTGGCTGCCGTGGCTGGCTGCGTTTCAAGCGTACTGACGACGCCTGTCCTCGGCTCTCCAGTGGGTGAGTGGCTGCCGTGGCTGGCTGCGTTTCAAGCGTACTGACGACGCCTGTCCTCGGCTCTCCAGTTGGTGAGTGGCTGCCGTGGCTAACTGCGTTTCAAGCGTACTGACGACGCTTTTCCTCGGCTCTCCAGTTCGTGAGTGGCTGCCGTGGCTGGCTGCGTTTCAAGCGTACTGACGACGCCTGTCCTTGGCTCTCCAGTCTGTGAGTGGCTGGCGTGGCTGGCTGCGTTTCAAGCGTACTGACGACGCGTGTCCTCGGCTCTCCAGTCTGTGAGTGGCTGCCGTGGCTGGCTGCGTTTCAAGCGTACTGACGACGCGTGTCCTCGGCTCTCCAGTGGGTGAGTGGCTGCTGTGGTTGGCTGCGTTTCAAGCGTATTGACGACGCGTGTCCTCGGCTCTCCAGAGAGTGAGTGGCTGTCGTGGCTGGCTGCGTTCCAAGCGTACTGATGACGCGTGTCCTCGGCTCTCCAGTGGGTGAGTGGCTGCCGTGGCTAACTGCGTTTCAAGCGTACTGACGACGCCTGTCCTCGGCTCTCCAGTTCGTGAGTGGCTGCCGTGGCTGGCTGCGTTTCAAGCGTACTGACGACGCGTGTCCTCGGCTCTCCAGGGAGTGAGTGGCTGCCGTGGCTGGCTGCGTTTCAAGCGTACTGACGACGCCTGTCCTCGGCTCTCCAGGGAGTGAGTGGCTGCCGTGGCTGGCTGCGTTTCAACCGTACTGACGACGCCTGTCCTCGGCTCTCCAGTTGGTGAGTGGCTGCCGTGGCTGGCTTTGTTTCAACCGTACTGACGACGCGTGTCCTCGGCTCTCCAGTGGGTGAGTGGCTGCCGTGGCTGGCTGCGTTTCGAGCGTACTGACGTCGCGTGTCCTCGGCTCTCCAGGACGTGAGTGGCTGTCGTGGCTGGCTGCGTTTCAAGCGTACTGACGACGCCTGTCCTCGACTCTCCAGGGAGTGAGTGGCTGCCGTGGCTGGCTGCGTTTCAAGCGTACTGACGACGCCTGTCCTCGGCTCTCCAGGCAGTGAGTGGCTGCCGTGGCTGGCTGCGTTTCGAGCGTACTGATGACGCCTGTCCTCGGCTCTCCAGGAAGTGAGTGGCTGCCGTGGCTAACTGCGTTTCAAGCGTACTGACGTCGCGTGTCCTCGGCTCTCCAGGGAGTGAGTGGCTGCTGGCTGGCTGCGTTTCAAGCGTACTGACGACGCGTGTCCCCGGCTCTCCAGGAAGTGAGTGGCTGCCGTGGCTGGCTGCGTTTCGAGCGTACTGACGACGCGTATCCTCGGCTCTCCAGTGGGTGAGTGGCTGCCGTGGCTAACTGCGTTTCAAGCGTACTGACGACGCCTGTCCTCGGCTCTCCAGGGAGTGAGTGGCTGCCGTGGCTGGCTGCGTTTCAAGCGTACTGACGACGCCTGTCCTCGGCTCTCCAGTTGGTGAGTGGCTGCCGTGGCTAACTGTGTTTCAAGGGTACTGACGACGCCTGTCCTCGGTCCTCCAGAGAGTGAGTGGCTGCCGTGGCTGCGTTTCAAGCGTGCTGACGACGCGTGTCCTCGGCTCTCCAGAGAGTGAGTGGCTGCCGTGGCTGGCTGCGTTTCAAGCGTACTGACGACGCCTGTCCTCGGCTCTCCAGGGAGTGAGTGGCTGCCGTGGCTGGCTGCGTTTCAACCGTACTGACGACGTGTGTCCTCGGCTCTCCAGTTCGTGAGTGGCTGCCGTGGCTGGCTGCGTTTCAAGCGTACTGACGACGCCTGTCCTCGGCTCTCCAGTGGGTGAGTGGCTGCCGTGGCTGGCTGCGTTCAAGCGTACTGACGACGCCTGTCCTCGACTCTCCAGTTCGTGAGTGGCTGCCGTGGCTGGCTGCGTTTCAAGCGTACTGACGACGCCTGTCCTCGGCTCTCCAGTTCGTGAGTGGCTGCTGTGGCTGGCTGCGTTTCAAGCGTACTGACGACGCCTGTCCTCGGCCCTCCAGAGAGTGAGTGGCTGCCATGGCTGCGTTTCAAGCGTACTGACGACGCGTGTCCTCGGCTCTCCAGTTGGTGAGTGGCTGCTGTGGCTGGCTGCGTTTCAAGCGTACTGACGACGCCTGTCCTCGGCTCTCCAGATGGTGAGTGGCTGTCGTGGCTGGCTGCGTTTCAAGCGTACTGACGACGCCTGTCCTCGGCTCTCCAGTCTGTGAGTGGCTTCCTTTACTGGCTGCGTTTCAAGCGTACTGACGACGCCTGTCCTCGGCTCTCCAGGGAGTGAGTGGCTGTCGTGGCTGGCTGCGTCTCAAGCGTACTGACGACGCCTGTCCTCGGCTCTCCAGTCTGTGAGTGGCTGTCGTGGCTGGCTGCGTCTCAAGCGTACTGACGACGCCTGTCCTCGGCCCTCCAGAGAGTGAGTGGCTGCCGTACCTCACTTTGTTCCAAGAATCCTAATTATATCTACCTGGGCTCTTCAGAGTGTGAGTTTCTGTCCGCCCTTGCAGCGTTGATCACGCCTATCTTGTACACTCCGTTGATCATATCCATCCCTTGCCAATTAGCCCGTGCGTGCATGCTTTCCTTTCTGGCCTGCTACTGGTGTTCACCTTTGGTTCTCCAGTTTGTAAGTTCTCTCAGTACGTTCACTTGACCAAACATCTCATTTCTTCAAAAGGTTAACCAGATTATGTTACTGCCCACCATTCAAAATGTGTTTTCTTTGTATTTCGGTCATTTATCCCTGGCTTACGATATTTATGTCTTTAGCTCACCCGCACCAGTCTTCATGATTATCATTTAATCTTTGGTATTCCATTTCATCATTTTTAAGCTGTGTTTAACCTTTGTCAAAGCTGTTATCCTCATCTTGAAGCACTCCACTTTCTTACGTCTCTCAGGCATGTCACCTCAATCAGCTTTAACCCACGCGGAGGTTCACTATCGGCTGGAAAATATTGACTGGAGCATTCAACAATACCTTGCTGCATCTTCTCAAGAGCACTCTGACGAGTTATTTGTAGACTTTATTATGGCTACTGATATGACGTGCACGCACATCGGTGTTTCCGGGGATGGTGGGAGATAGATCACGTTGTACTACATCGTAAATGTTTATAGCCAACCTGAACGAGTTGACAAGCGTCCATCAGAGCCAGTCCAAACAATAACAGTGGATGCGCGTTCCACCTGATCCAGCTGAACTGCCACTGGCGGTGGCTGGGTGCACGGAATAGGTGCCGCACTAGACGACCTAGATACGTACCAAACCTAGAGCTACCTAGATATAATGCGACCGTCTGCGCCAGGTCTATGCGAGAATTCGAGAAAGAAGGGGGTATGCAGGCCCGAACGGAAGGCACTTACCGATCTCGTTGCGCGTACCCGAACCGAACCCTCGCCTCGCACCACCTAGACTAGACGGGTCGTGCAGGTCAGGCACTAGTAATATGGAGGCAGGCTTGTCGGCGACCTAAGGTTTTATGTGGAGACACTACAGCTGCTCCTTCATCTGCCGCTCCTGGCTCTGGGACAGCGGATGGGATGTCGCACACGACAGCTAGCTACGTTAGCGACGAGAGTCTGTGTCCAGATGCGGTCGGTAACTCTTAGTGCAGTGGGTCGCGCGGCGTAGATCGGGTGGAACGGATCAGTGGCAGGTTGGCGAGTAAGTACTGGTGGAGGGAGTGGACAGCGGACGTATGGAGCGGCTGCACTGTTTTGATGTACTGCGAACTTTGAGATTGAGCGCACCTGGACACGTTTTTGGGTTGCGAGCTAGCGCGATGTTAGCCGCGGTATCCTGCTCGACGAACATCGGGTACGTACTTTTTTGGGGGGCCAGGCTTGATTTTTATTCGAATCTGTTGCGAGGGCTACAAGGTCGATCGAGAACCTGATGCTGTCGAACTTCCCATGATGATTTCGCGTGAACCAGAGGCATGTGGGAAGGGTTCAAGCGCGCTTCTGCCCCACGAGGATCGCCAGTGGTCACAAATTAAGCTAGACGGCGTAGTCGGCGCTGCCACTGCCCTATCATGTCATCAGGTATTAAGGACAAGATATGATATGTGAGTTCGCAGTGCCAGGATGCCGTCATGAATGAGAAACCGTGAACTTGAAGGAACAGACAACAGCCCAACGTTGCTTGCTCTCCCGAACTCCGTAGCTACAATTGACACACAATGGTTCGCATACTGGTAACAACGAATGCCGGGCAAACGCAGGAAATATATGCGTCATCAAGTCCATCATACAAAGAATCTGCGATACAACGGAGAGCCCCATTATACCAGGGAAATAGCAAGGAGGTACGTCGGCTGTGGGTTGTCGATCGTGGACAAGGGTCGTTGTTCACTAACACGGGTGAATGGTCCACTCTAGATGTCCCAAAATGGGAAGGGCGCGCAAACAAGTCCAAAGAGACGCGACAGTGCTCCACATCGCTGAGTGAGATTCCCCTTAGCGACTCCATTATCCAAGTCAGCATGAGATTCGCTACCACTGTCAACGATTCTCGTTCGAAGCAGCTCTTTTTTTTTGGGCCTCGACGACTTCAAGTTGTCGCCATCAATACCTCTCCACACATTGTAAGAAATGGCTTCCTATCATCTTAGCGATTCTCCATGCAGGCACTGAAGTACGCTACGCCACCGCCATTGATGCCCACCACCTCAAGTGCACCCCGTTCCAGAATGCAGGGCACTGCGTCATAGTCATAAGGATTTAGGTGCGTAGACCTCACTCTCTTGGCTGCATTTTGCATAAATGCCACCGCGCTCCCTCCATAGCTGGAAGGGCCAAGTCTCGCTGTCCTTGAGTCCCGCTCCCGCCGCATCAGAAACCTCATGCAGTCAAATTTCCTTGCCAACTCCAAGTCATTGCTCGACCTGGACCATTGCGGTTTCGGAAAGGTCAAACATCAGTTGATGGGGTACCTCACCGTCGTCAGGCCGTGCGCATTCTCACACAAAAGACAGAAATGGATTACGCAAGGCTCTGGGCCGGCTGTGAGCTCGAGGAGAATCTCATCAAGGCAAGCGACATTCCAGCTCAATCAGGAGTGCTCGTTCCAGTACCGCCCCAGCTACCGCTCTACCCTTCCAGAACAGCCAATGGGATCTCAAAGCCTCGATTCTCATTGTGAGTTTGTTGTCGCCTTGTGCTTTGGTGAGTTCACCGAGCATGATGTTGGCTTGCATTGCGGTCTACATATCTGAGGCGAAAGCTCGATTCAAGGTTCAAGTTGTCAGTAACCGTTGTTTCACTCAACAAGCGTGCCGTCAGCGCTGACGTTGCAGGCATTTGACGCAGAGATACTCACCGTGGCGCCAGGCATATCCACGCGCCTCAAGTTCTAAAATCATTGAAAGATTTAATAAAATAATTTCAGCTACTTTCCTGCAGCACACGTGCCGGGGTCTCACGCACCCGGCGCCGCCCCATTTTGTCAACGCGCCCCTGGGCAACAACATCCTACTCACTGCCTTGCTGTGCTTGGCGGCCCAGGCCTCGCAACCGCGCTCGCTCCCTGCCACCAGCTACACGCATGTCGCTGCGCAGCGCGAGCATGCTATACGATGGCCCACATTGACGTAGATGTATGCACTCACAGGCGGTTGTTGGAAAAATGGTGTGGGGCTCGAGGGTACGTTTCCCTTTGCACCACTGGGACCTAGCTCTGACTGATCGTTACGCACTTATCTAGGTCTTACTGCATACAAGCAGGCCAGCTCTCTATTACCGAACTTGCAGGTGCTCTGGACACTGAGGGTGCTTAGTCAGAAGCAGGCCCGTCGCATCTCGCGCTGTGGACACGACCTCCGCTGGGAATGGCATTACACCCCGACTTGTTTCCTTCGGGCGGTCACTGGGGACTTGAGTCGGTACGCTTGAACTAAACTCACGTACGCTCGTTCGTCTCCTCTCTTTTTTTGGATGTTTTCTGTGCGTGCATATGTTTTTATCTCATCCGTTCGCCACATTTGACCTTTATCTTTGACGAAAGGCGCGGGTCTCCTCAGACTGCTGCCATCCAGACGGCCCCTCCTTTGTTATTGATCCTCCACAATTGCTACCCTATGTCCTTGCATTACAGCTGTCTATAGTTCCGTCTTAAAGTTTATATACATAACGTTACTCCCCTCCCATGATACAGGAAACTCACGGGGACTTACCCGGCCCGGCCCGGAAGCCGGGACGAGCCGCCTGGCCATGGCCATTATCACTGCACCATCCCTCGTCACCACGTCACCACCAATGCGACCAGTAATCGCGCTACAGCCTCAAGGGAACCCACACCGTCTCCCTGTTGCACTATTGTCATTCAGTCGAAACGTGGATGAAAAAGAGCGAATGGTGGTCTGCACATTCAACCTACTATTGGTGAGTCCGTCCATCGGAGCGAGAGGAGGATTATGACTGACTCGTACTAGATCCGGGTTACTCCGCAAAAGCCACCATTCCAGTCACGGATACAGAACAAGACCAGCTCTTATTCTTGCAGTTACAGAGAAACAGTTCACTCCCGATGTAGAAGTTCCTTTTTCCGTTACTTCCCACCATTCAATCTGGGACCGGGCGACAGCACCTTCCTCGTTCTTGATCTCGGGGATACAGTAGCTGTCGCTCGGCTTCTTCTGGTGCGTTCATTCAGTTCTATGCTAGCGAATGTGCCAAGTAGAGTTGCACGGTAATCCTCACGTTCAAACAGCAAAAGTATCACGTCTCCGAGACTCTCAAGACAGGAAGCGACAGATCTTTTCGGTGTGTTGACTTTCCACCTGACGAGTTGTTCCTCGTCACTCACTTCTGAGGACATCTTGGGATCATATACGTATGCTCCTCCCCCGCATTTCACCTAGCTCAGACTACCTTACCGGCACCGTGGATGCGTTTCTGACTTCAACAGCGGAATTACAAGGGGACGTGCAAATCGCGAGAGATGTCGATGTCGATTCGCCTACAATGCCTCTTGGCCTGACATTCTCATTCCCGGTCGAATAAATGGTACCCGACAAGTGCGAGAAGTTCATCTCGGGGATGTACCTCAGTGAAATCACGCGCGACACCCTCCTCGCGCTCGTTGACGCCGCTTCACAGCCGGTCCTCTTCGGCAGCAAGGCGCCTGAACAAGCACTACGGGCTCGACATGGAGGCGCCCAGCCTCGTCGAGACGGCAGCGAAGAGGACGACCCCGCCGCGGCACTCGTGGAGGAACCGGAGAAGCTCGTTCCTGCCACGCTTCGGTGCCTGAAGAGGCAGGAGATCGTGCAGGAGCACTTCGGCTACGAAGCATGCGAGGTCTCCCTGCGCGACGCAGCGCTCGTCGTCCGCCGCTCCACGCGGCTGAGCGCGTGTCCCGTCGCGACCGTCGTGCTCAGATGGGCTACGTCAGCGGGCTCGGGAAGGGCATGCGGTTAGCAGTGTCGTCGGCGTAGGCGGCAAACTATATGCGATCGGCCTCGATTGGAGGTAAGTGACGAGTGTGCTAGTGACAGAATTAGCACTGATGTACTTTTTGTTCATGTGAATAGTTTGTAACACCATTTTCCTGGCTTCGAGGAGTGCACGCGGAAGGGCTGCGGATCTTACTTGGCGAGGAGGTCGAGAAGCAGGTGGAGATGGGTCTCGCGAAGGACGGCAGCGGTATTGGCAGTGCGTCCGGCCTTTCAATCCTCATGAGACCCCTGCACTGATTGATTATCGGCCCCGTGTTTTCAGTTACGCTGCGGGCAACGAATAACGAGAAATGTTAACAATAAATGAACAGCAGCCCAATTTCAATAACCCTCGACCGTGAATTGATTTCGCGGGGGGACATGACCATATCAGGAAGTGCGTGCAAACAAGTCCAAAGAGACGAATCCTCCAACCGCGACAGTGCTACTTTCTATTGATCCTCCATTGCATATTCAACATGTCACAATTACAATCACTGAGTGAGATTCCCTTGGAGACTCTATTGTCCAAGTCAGCATGAAAATCGCCACCACTGTCGACGATTCTCATTCGAAACAGCTATTTTTTTTTGCCTCGACGACTTGCCGCCATCAATACCTACCCACACATGGGAAATTCTCCATGCGGGCACTGAAGTACGCTACGCCACCGCCATTGATGCCCACCATCTCAAGTGCACCCCACTCCAGAATGCAGGGCACTGCGTCATAGGGACTCACGTGTGTAGACCTCACTCTCTTAGCTGCAATTTGCCTAACCTGCCACCGTGCTCCCTCCATAGCTAGAATGGCCCAGCCTCGCTGCCTGGAGTCCCGCTCCCGCCATATCAGAAACCTCACGCATTCAAATTTTCTTGCCAACTCCAAGTCATTACTCGACCTGGACCATTGTGGTTTCGGGAAGGTCAAACATCGGTTGATGGGGTACCTCACTGTCGTCAGGCCGTGCGCCTACTCACACATAAGAGACAGAAATGGATCACGCAAGGCTCAGGGCCAGTTGTGAGTACAAGGAGAATACATGCAGGGCTTTATCAAGGCTAGCGACATTCTAGCTCAATCAAGAGTGCTCGTTCCGGTACCGCCCCAGCTACCGCGAAGCCCTTCCAGAACAACCAAAGGCATCTCAAAGCCTCGATTGAGTTTGTCCTTTGGTAACTTCACCGAGCATGTTGGCTTTGCATTGCGGTCCCATATCTGAAATTTCAAAGGCGAAAGCTCGATCTGAGGTTAGCAGTAACCGTGTTCCACTCGATGAACGTGCTGGCAGCTCTGACGCTACAGGCCTTTGACGCAGAGATACTTGCCGTGGCGCCAGGCGCGTCCACGCGCCTCAAGGCTCACGCTGCCCTATGCGTTCTTCAGCTACTTTCTTGCAGCATGTGCGCCGGTGTCTCACACTCCCCGCGCCGCCCCATTTTGTCAGCGCACCCCTGTGCAACAACATCCCACCCCTTGTCGTGCTTGGCAAAAGCCCAGGCCTCGCGACCGCGCTCGCTCCCTGCCACCAGCTACAACGCATGTCACTGCGCAGCGCGAGTACGTTGTACGATGGCCCGCATCGACGTAGATGTGTGCACCCGCGGGCGGTTGTTGGTCAGTCTGTAGCTGCCCTTTGCACCATTGGGACCTAGCTCTGACTGATCGCTACGCATGTATCCAGGCCAGCTCGCTATTACCGACCTTGCGGTGCTCCGGACACTGAGGGTGCCAAGGCAGTCGCATCTCGCGCTGTGGACACAACCTCCACTGGGATTGGCATTACCCCACGACTTGTTTCCTTCGGGCGGTCACTGGGGACTTGAGCCGGTACGCTTGAACTAAACTCACGTACGCTCGTTCTTTTTTTTTTTTCTTTCGATATTTTCGTTGTGCACATATGTTTTTATCTCAACCGTCCGCCACACTTGATCTTTATCTTTGAAGAAAGGCGCGGGTCTCCTCAGACTGCTGCCATACAGACGGCCCCTCCTTTGTTATTGATCCTGCGCGATCGTTACTCGCATTACGGCTGTCTATAGTTCCGTCTTAAAGTTTGTATGCATGATGTTACTCCCACCATGTAAACAATACTCAACTCACAAATTCATCTATACTGGTACGATTGTCTTCGGTTAAACGACACGGGGACTTACTCGGCCCGACGCGGAAGCCGGGACGAGCTGCAGCGCATGGCCCTTATGTAACTGCCAAAGAGCCTTCAGCAGCGATCGTGCGCCATCCCTCGTCACCGCGTCACCACCAATGCGACCGGTAATCACGCTACAGTCTCAAGAGAACCCACACCGTCTTGCTGTTGCACTATTATCAGTCAGTCGAAGCACGGATGAAAAAGGACGGATGGTGGTCTGCACATTCAACCTACTATTGGTGAGTCTGTCCATCGGAGCGAGAGGAAGATTATGACTGACTCGTACTATATAGATCCGGGTTACTCCACAATAGCCACCATTCCAGTAACCACGGCGGGATACAGAACAAGACCAGCTTTGTTTCTTGCAGTTCACTGATGTTCCCTTTTCCGACTTCCGACTTTCACAAACCATTCACTCTGGGGCTGAGCGGAGTATTACCATCCGATATGTATGTCCTTGCGCAATTGGGTACTTTCTGTTCATCTCGATCCCACATCAGCATTCGTCACTGGCGTGTCAGATCAAGTGCAGATGGTACGAAAACTGGGTAACGCTTCAACCTCGCCATGCTTCACGCACGGTGTTATGACATCAGATACTACTGCATCTTCCTCGCACTTGATCTCGGCGGTACATTAGCTTTATGCTGTCGCTCTGCTTCTTCTGGTTCGTTCATTCAATTCTATGCAGGCAGGTGTGCCAAGTAGAGTTGCACGGTGACAAAATCTTCACGTTAAAACAGCAAAAGTATCGCGCCTCCGAGATAGTGTTGCCGCGAGTTAAAGTCTACACCGGTGTGGACTCTAACTTGGACCGATATTTTGACAACTCGGATCGACTCGAACCCGAGAGTTCACACCGGTGCAAATTGGGAGTTGTCTCCAAAAAATGCGCTGCAGATATTTCCTTCGTTCGTATTCTTGATACTCTTTAAGGCTGTGGTATGTTCCAAACTTGGATTCGCCGCGTAGTTTACAGCGTGTGCTATATCACCATCCCCACTACCAAAATAACAACCTCATGTAGTATGTACCAAAATGATGAATGAATATATTGTATTAACACTCAGAGCCTGCAAACGAAAAACTATAGCGTTCTTGGTGAATTTTCTCATTTTCGGTCGTTTCCATCGGAATGTCATCACGTGACTCTCATTGCTGTCATGCCATCGATCCTCGCTAGTCGTCGCTCTTCCTCCATCTTTCATCTCTCTTACCTCATGGACACACACACAATCTCTCTATCTTTCCCTCTGTTGCTCATTCCTCACCCTCACCAGATCGCATCATGGATACTGCCAGAGTTCTCCTCGCGCAAACGGCTCCTAATAGGCCCTTCCTACCTTACCTCATTTTGTTTTGCCTCGACTTGTCCTCCCCGCCAAGCTCCCTTCTCTTATGCCACCCATACTACTCCCTCTTACCTTACTGGCTCGCCTCGCAAAGGTACAAATCCCTTTCTATTTAAAACGCCCTGTTGTTACAGTTCCCTAATAGACGGCACTCAGTTGCCACTGTTTCCCCATTTTCATCGTGTGATCGTCTCGGAAGCCCGGCCCAACAACGAGCACTGAAAGGACATCGCCTTGTTTCTCGTCGTCTCGCTCTTGCTTGCTCTCAGGTTCCCTGGGCAAACGGGGCGTGGGAACCTTCAGAATTGACGACTTCCCATTGGTTCATGTCTGCGCTGAACTCCCGAGTTGCACCGGCGTGAACTCCCGAGTTAGAGTTGGCGTCGAGTTGCCAACTCGACTCGGACCGCATCAAATCGCGGCAACAATACTCCGGGACTCTCAGGAGGGGACAGAGGAAGCGACGGATTTATTCGGTGCGTCGACGTTCCACCTGACGGGTTGTTTCTCGTCACTCACTTGGACAGGGCCCACTACTTTCTTGACCTCTGGGGACGTCTTCGGATCATATACGTCTGCTCCTCCCCCGCGTTTCGCCTAGCTCAGACTACCTCGCTGGCTCCGTGGACATGTTGCGTAATTCAACCACGCAATTACAAGGGCACGTGCAAATAGCAAGGGATGTCGATTCACCTGCGATGCCTCTTGGCCTGATATTCTCATTCCCGGTCGAACAAACGGTGTCGACAAGTACGAGAAGTTCATTTCTGGGACGTACCTCGGCGAAATCCCTCGCGCTCGTTGACGCCGCTCCACAGCCGATCCTCTTCGGCGGTAAGGCGCCTGAACACGCACTACGGGCACGACACGGAGGCGCTCAGCCTCGTCGAGAGGGCCTAGAGCGGCGGAGACGGCAGCGAAGAGGACGACGCTGCCGCGGCGCTCGTGGAGGATCCAGAGAAGCTCGTCCCTGCCACGCTCCAGCGCCTGAAGAGACAGGAGATCGTGCAGGAGCACTTCGGCTACGAACCAGGCGAGGTCTCCCTGCGCGACGCAGCGCTCGTCGTCCGCCGCTCCGCGCGGCTGAGCGCGTGTCCCGTCGCGACCGTCGCGCTCTAGATGGGCTACGTCAGCGGGCTCGGGAAGGACGCGCGGTCAGCAGTTTCGTCGGTGTAGGGGGCCAACTATATGCGATCGGCCTCGATTCGATGTAAGTGACGAGTGACTAGTGACCGAATTGGGCACTGATGTACCTTTTTGTTTGTGTGGATAGTTTGTACCAGCAATGTCCTGGCTTCGAGGAGTGCACGCATGAGGGCTGCGGATCTTGCTTGGCGAAGAGGTCGAGAAGCGGGTGGAGATGGGTCTCGCGAAGGACGGCAGCAGTATTGGCAGTGCGTCCAGCCTTTGAATCCTCATGAGACCCCTGCACTGATTGATTATCGGCCCCGTGATTTCAGTTACGCTGGGTGCTCTGCGGGCAACGAATAACAAGATATTCTAACCTAGAAATAAATGAACAGTCTAATTTCAATAACCCCCGACCGTGGATTGATTGCATGTCTATACGTACTATATTGCAGCTGCTAGTATTAGTTGGAAGGGGATGTCATGGGGCTTACCGTCTTGGATATTTCGGGGCTCAGTGCATCCGTGTGACAAGTGAGAGGAATGAAGGGAAGAATGGTCAATTTGTATTTGCTGTATTACAGCAGAGAACTCTTGGCGTGCGACCACTGACTTCACCAAGACGACATATCTACTACAGTAGACTTGCTCATAATGCATGAGGTTGTAATGCATATATCTCATATTGCATGGGTTTTGGCCGGAAACACAGTAAGTTCGCAGTGAAACTCAGTTATAATGCATATTGCATATTGCATACACTCAACACGTAGTATTGATGTATGATATGCACTAGCATTGATAGGACGGTCCTCCGGACCGTCCTTTAGCGACGGTGGATGCGGTGTCAGCATTGTGTGATCGATGGTGTGTTCCCATGCATGTCTGAATCAGCAAAGTAAGGCCGAGCGCCAAAGGACTGGGTGTAAGCGGCGTGTGATTCATGCCGCGTTTCCACATAGCTCGAAGTCCGGACAGTGGTTGCGCACCGTTCTGTGATTACCGGCAGTGTCAAGTCACGGGAAGAGAGAAGTAACGCACAGGTGTCAGCAAACGCGCGTATTCATATTTCAGGAGCGAAAGCATATACGATAGTTCATATGGTACATGATTCATGCTCTTCGCAAGAACTCGACGAAATTGTAGTCGTACAAAATGTGGTACCCATGTTTCAGGAACGCAGACATGCAGAGAAGGTGAATTCATGATCTGTTTCGACGTTCGCCGTGAAAGGGAGGGCAGTGGTAGAGTGTTAAACGACTTCCCTGGGATGAGGAAGGTAGGCTATGTCATCCACAGCAACCATTGTGATATTCGAATCGTATCCGAGTAACTGACCTGTGAATGAGATGATGCTGTTGGGGACCGGCATATGCTGGTCCAGAGGCGGCCACATGGGGCGAAGACCGAATGCACCCCGTATGTTCAGGGTGGTGTTAACGGCTGCCCATCGGATAATTTGCTGCACCGACATCGTGAAGGTACGAATGTCTGGTTGCGTTGCCGACACTTTGCCACATATTGTTAGTCGGGGTGGGGTGTGAACCAACGTGCCATACATTAGAGATGTGTGGGGTCTTCCACAGGAGACACAAAAGAGCTGGTTAGAGATTGGTATGGTTAGTAACCAAATTGTAATAGACGACGGAGATGTTACATACATGTAGGATGTCTCCCATCAAATTGAATTGTGTGTCTCTGTGAGCGGGGCTTCGCTCGTGAGTGTCCGGTTTGAACAAAATGACCTGAAGTTTGTTGAAGGGTTTAAGAAACGGATAAGGGAGGAGAACTACCTTGGCATATATGTCGTACACACCCACACGAATTTGTTCATTTGCGTGTCTTTTCTTGTACGATAGACTACAGAGCAGCTGAACCCCTCTGATGGGATAGGTGCACAATATGATCGTGTCCAAGATCACAAACGTCTTGGCATCGTGGTGTTTTTCACGCGGGTGTTCCAACAGGGCTCTGGCGTCAAGATAGATTGTGCCAGGGGATGTAGGAGTAGTCATGTGTAACGTCTACCACGGACGTCTGCCTGACTTAGGCTTCTCGGGTGGTGGCGATCCGAAGCGTGTAGTAATTCCTCTAGTCCAGCCTTATACCCGTGGAGGTCGTCTCCTTGTTGCAACCCGTGAGGAGGGGTATCGGTGATCTTCAAGTCGTCCCAGGAGTCGTGATCGACTACGTAGAAGGTTTGATAGGGACGTGCGACTCGCTCGTTGCGATAGAGGAACACTCGGTGGTATGTAGCGTCCAAGGGGTATTCCACTGCCCAGAGGGACTTGGGATAAGTCACGGGGATATGCCGGACGACTCACTGAAAGGGGGGAGTCCCTTTAGTGCGGATACGAATAGAGGATGGTGGTATTAGAAGAAGACCAAGATACCGTTCTTGGTCTTCGCTCGGAACTACTTATACACATACGCGCGGGCTTTCAAGCGCCGCTCCAAGTACTACTAGCCTATAGCGTAAGTAGAGCAAACCCTAGTACGACTATCCTAGTAGTGAGTCATGATCCGAGCCGTATCGTACACAATCACATGCGCCGGAGCTTATCCGGCTGACTGATCCACTGAGTCCATGACTATATACTGCTGACGCGGTGTCATACCCTTGTACGTCAGTGTCCACTTCCGGGCCGGGATCCTCTGTTAGTCCGAACCGTAACATCACCCCCTTCTCAGGGTCGAGCCCCCAGGTCGACCGCCCTGCAAGGCCTCCCTTATGAGAGCAACACGTTGCCCCTCTTCTACCCCTGGGCGGTAGGACTCCTGCTCGTCCTGGATACGCCTGATGGCGTTGGCTCGCTGGAGCCGGATGACGCACTGGCGGCGGGTTAGTCCTATCCGATCCAGCTCATCGATTTTCTTCCTCAGCTCCTCCTCCTTGGTGGCATACCCCGCTTGGATGCAGCGGTATCGGTGCACCTCTGCTGTGAGAGTCAGGTCCTTCATGCCCAATAGGGCCGTGTCGACTGCCTCTTTGAGTTCTCCCTCCCGATCGAGGTATACTAGGTCGTCGTTGGTGTAGGGGTTGGACGGGGTGTTGTTGTAGTTGGGGGCTGTGTGTACTGACTTTCCGTACTGCTGGTCGCTGCCTCGTCGGTAGGCGAGGACGAATGGGTCCGCCGTAAAGACGAGCTGCGTATACCGAGCTGGGTGCAGCCTCCCCTGAGCGTCGCGAATCTGAAAGGGGATGTAATGGACTCCCCTGTTGTGTTGGTACCCGTGGGGTGGCGGTGTTTCCACCCTCTGTCGGGAAATTGGACTGTGGCTCTCCGCATGGTATCTGCGGAGCGTGGGTCGAGTAGTTTGCGACATAGTGAGAGGTTCCCCATCCGTGGAGCATAGTGGTGGGGTTTCTTCGCTCGTCGTAGTGAGGTGGTTCCCGTACGTGAGGTGCTCGTTGAGGGGGCAGTGCTCTTGGGAAAGATACCGGTCGTAGTCCCGGTCTTCTTGAATCGCAGCTTCGTCCGTACGGGAAGGTGGTCGTGTCGGTATGTAGGTCGCAAACATTGTGCCTTCTGGATGAGACGGCGTAGGTGATGGGCCGCGGGGTGATCCCACTGCGGTGACTGAGGTCG
This sequence comes from Lactarius pseudohatsudake, assembly GCA_021525015.1. NCBI lineage: Eukaryota > Fungi > Basidiomycota > Agaricomycetes > Russulales > Russulaceae > Lactarius > Lactarius pseudohatsudake. The sequence continues at coordinate 70,288 of JAKELH010000270.1, read as the reverse complement.
CAGAAACAAGGGATGGTACGGGGGATGTTGGACGACTGATTCCTGGGTGAAGGGGCTGGGGAACCGACAGGGGTGACGATGGTGCGTTCTGGATGATGAGGTCGGGTTGGACGGCAGTTGGGAGTAGGTTGTCGAGGACATAGTGTACTTCTACGGTGGGCATCAAGGTCTGAAGTGGTGTGAGTGGAAGGGAGAGTAGAAGTGGGGGATGAAGACGTCCTTTCCAGAATCCCTGCGCTTATATGCGTTTCTCGAGCGGGGTTTGAACGTTTGAAGTTCCGGATTGCGTCATCGGCAAAGACGTCATCCTTCGAGACCCACTGATTGTCCGAGTCAGGGTATCCACACCATTTGACCAGGTATTGCAATTTCTTGCTTCTGCCGAACCGCCGAGAATCTAGAATCTTCTCGACTTCGTATTCTTCTTCTCCGCCTACTAAATCCGGTGGTGGGCGCTGGTAGTTTGGACCGTGTGTGGGAGTCTCGCGATAAGGAGTCAGAAGGTCCGTGTGGAACACTGGGTGGATGCTCCACTGCGTGGGAAGTTCTAGGCGATAGTTGACTGCGGACATCACCTGTGTGACCTTAAACGGGCCATGTCTTCTGGGCGCAAGCTTTGCGGTTGGCTGGTTGGTCCGAAGGTGGCGTCCTTCAAGCCACACGAGGTTGCCTATCTGGTACTTGGGCGTATCTTTGTGTTTGATCCACCCCTGCTGCGCTTTGATCATCAGTTCTTGGGCGCGCGTTCTAGCCCTTCTGAATTGTTCAAGGCGTAGCGCCACCTGTGGGATAGGGGAAGGTCTGTCTGTCCAGTCCGCGCGAGGGTTGTACCCCATGAGGACGTTAAAGGGGGAGGATCTTGTCGTTTCGTTGGGCCAATTATTGTGCGTGAATTCTGCCATTGGTAGGTAGTGTGTCCAGTCGTCTTGCCTCTCGTTGACCCAGAAGCGTAGATATTGTTCCAACCATTGGTTGGTGCGTTCTGATTGTCCGTCTGTCCGTGGGTGATAAGCGGTAGAGATGTTTTGTTCTATCCCTAAGATCCGGCACAGCTCGCGGGTAAACTTTGATGCGAAGCGCGGGTCTCTGTCGCTAATGATATGTGCTGGTAGTCCGAATCAGGAGAAGACGTGGGTCACGTACAGGGCGGCTGTTCCTTCTGCACTTATTTCTTCTTGGCATGGGATGAATATCGCCGCTTTTGAGCAATCGTGGTCTGTTACTGTCAGTATTGAGTCACAGTTGCCGGAGACAGGAAGTTTGGTGATGAAATCGAGTGCAATGGTCTCAAATGGGGCGGCTTCCTGTCTCGGGTAGATTGGCTGTAGAGGGGCGTGCGTGGGTCGGTTATTGACTTTGATCCGTTGGCAGTTTGCGCAGCCCTTGACGTAGTCCTGTGCTTCTTGTCTCAGCCCCGGCCACCAGTAATATCTCTCCACCATTTGGATGGTTCGGCTTATTCCAGGGTGTCCGTGTACCGGCGGGTCGTGATGGGCTTGTATGATGTGTCGTCTTTCGTGTTGGTCTCCTGTGACTACCCGGTGTCCTTCTTTGTACCAGGTACCTTTGATCTTCTTCAGTCAATGCGGGTCCACCCACTTCTGGATTGCTTCTTCGTCTTGGGTGTAGACGGGGTTGGTCGTTTGCATTTCGAAGACGTCGATGGTGGTCTGGGTGCGCACGGGGTTATCCGTGGTGTCAATTTCTGCCGCTCTCACGAAGACGTGGTCCGGTAGGACTGTGATTTGTTCATTGTCATGCTCCCCTTGGTCGTAGTCAGGCTGTCTAGACAAGGTGTCTGTCCGTCCGTTTGCTGCCCCTTTGATGTGGTGAATCTCTATGTCATACTCGGAAAGTTCGAGTACTTCCCTGGCCACCCGTCTGCTGATCTTTTGCGGGGATCTCCAGTACTGCAGGTTCATATGATCAGAGAACACTTTGATCTTGTGCGGGGATCCTGCTAGGTACTGCCTCCAGTTTCGTAGTGCTTTGACGATGGCTAAGAGTTCTAGGTCGTATATGTCATAGTTCCTTTCCGCGGCGTTGAGGGTGCTGGAGTAATAGGCGATGGGGTGTCGTTTGTTATCTGTCGCGCGTTGAAGGAGTACTGCTCCGACCGCATATCCCGATGCGTCTACTTCTAGTTCAAATGGCATGTCTAACTCCGGGTGTTTGAGTACGGGTTCTTCGGTGACTGTGATCCTGAGCTTATCAAACGCTTGTTGTTGTTCCGTTCCCCATTGCCAGTCAGTTTCTTTCCGTGTTAGTTTGTTGAGTGGTCGTGCGTGCGTGGCAAAGTTTTGGATGAAAGCGCGGTAGAAGTTGCAGAAGCCTAGAAATGATTGCACCTGTTTTACGGTTTTGGGGACTGGCCAGTCTCGTATTCCTGAAACTTTGACGGGGTCCATGCAAATCACCCCCTTTTCAATGATTACCCCCAGGTAATGGAGGGACAAGGAGTGGAAGGTGCATTTTTCCGGTTTGAGGTAGAGGTCATGTTGTTCCAATAGGTCCAATATGTCATGTATTGCATCCGTATGTGCTTGCTCAGTGGTCGAAGTTGCAATGCCGATGTCGTCCATGTAGACTTGAATAATGGTCCCCTTAGTTTCGTGATACTCGATGAGGGGTTTGCAGATGTGGTTCATCATGGCTTGGAAGGTGGACAGGGAATTAGTCATGCCAAAGTACATCACCAGGGGTTCGAAGAACCCTCGCTTGGTTTTGAAAGCCGCTCTGTGCTCGTGCCCGGGTTTGATTCGGATGTTGTTGTAACCCCATCGGACGTCGAATTTGGAGAATATCCAACCACCGCTGAGATCTGCGATGAGCTCGGGTATGAGTGGGAGTGGATATTGATTGCGTATGGTCCATTTGTTGAGTTCACGATAATCCTGTATGGGGCGTAGTTTTCCGTCCTTCTTTTTGACAAAAAAGAATGGGGATGCGTACGGCGATTTGGAGGGTCGTATATACCCTTTAGCGAGTTGTTCGTCAAGGAATGCGTCCAGTGCTTTGTCCTCCGTTTGGTTGAGAGGATAGATTTTGCAGTTGATGGAGTCGGGTGCGTCCGGTTTGAGTTCAATTTCGTGGTCCCAAGGTCTAGAGGGAGGGAAACTGTCATGGACGCGTATTATTTTCCCTATTTTTCTGTATTTTTTACGGATTTATAGAACGAAGATATAAAGGGCCAAAGTACGAGACTTTGTAAGTCACATGATGCCACCATGTGCACCCTCAAGCACGTGACCCTGGGACAGTTGTATCCTTAACAGGACAACCTAATCCGGTCACATTCCCTTTATATACGGACTCTTATGATTGGTAGATAAGGATGGAAGACTCTAGAATGTTCTAGAATATGCTTAGTAGTTTACGCTTACTCGCTGTATTAGGTTTTACTCAGCAGATAAGGAGACGCGTCAGCAGCTATGACAAGTGCATCAGTCAGCACAATAAATAGCGCTATTATTAGACACGACGCGTCAGCTTCTGAGTCACGGAGTCTTACTGTACACTTAGTAATAGTGTTTAGACTCAATTCGAAGTCAGCATCAGTAGTGTATATAAACCCTCCTGTAGCGTCCTGAGTGGAACCAACTTGTCCTCTTGGTTCTCCACTCAGGTGCGTATCTTCCTGTATTCCCCTTACTCTCTCCAATCTAACTTGTCCTCTTGGTTCTCCACTCAGCGTGCCACAGTGTGATATTCTTGACAGCCTGAGTTCTTGTATAAAGACTCCACGTCTCTGTCCCTCCACTGTGACTGTACGTTCGGCGCGTGATTTATCTCCGTGCTAGGCTTGAGTGTGCTCCCTTACAGTTCACTTACTCTTCAACTTGAGTCTAGCGTAGCGAGGTGTCATACCGCTACAGAAACATTGTGACTCCTCTTCGCTGAATACCTTGGCGAGACGTTTGTATTCCTGTGGGATTTCCTTTTTCTCCGTGTATTGATGCACCGATATTGCTAATTCTGTTGCTGTGGTACGTATATGCGCTGATTCTTCCTCTAGTTCTTGCACAATGTTGTTTTTGTTTTCCTCGTCAATTTTAGCGACGAGTCGTCGGATTTCTATAGTGGCAGCTATGAGGTTGAACGATTTCTTTGGGTTGACCGTTCGTATGATGATTGGGTACTGTTTGGTATCCATGGTTGCGGTAGCCCAGTGTATGCTTTGTCGCAAAATTCCGGAACGCATTATAATCCGGTCCGGTTTATAATGACAATTTAAGATAATTACCAAGCATGGCGGTTTCATGTAATGTCCTTAGAATAAGATTACAAGATCTGTTGGGAGTTATAAGTTATTATCAGAAAGTCACGCGACTGCAATCAATTGTAAATCGATCTTGTAAGGCACATTATAATTGTTTTGCGAATTATAATTCAAATTATAAGCTGATTATAAAGTCTCTGATAAAGTTTGTACTTGGCTGTAATCATTATAAGATCGTGGCGGCATTATACCTCATTATATAATTATAATCTATTATAAACCTCTTCCGAATTTTTGCGACATTGGTTGGAAGGTGGCGAGCCATGGGTATCCCAGGATGAGATCTTCGCCACCAACGTTGGTGACTAGGAATTGGATATCTTTAAGCTTTCCGTCAGTTTGTACGTTAAGGGCAATGAAGTGGGTGATTTTCCCTCCTTGGTTGTGGGTTCCGTCAATATTCCAAATGTTGCGGGGACTCTCCAATTCTTGGGTTCCCAGACCCATTTTCTTGACGAAATCTGGGTGTATGAAGTTGTGAGTGGCTCCGGAGTCCACTAATGCTTTTCTTTCGGCCTTGAAGTTACTCGTGCGTATCGAAACTGGGACATGCATAGATCAATAGCGCGTTATAAACGACGAGTTACAATTTGAAGCCCTCACCCAGGCCGTTGGGTTCAGGCGCTCTAAAAATCCTGCCTCCCCATCATACTCTTTATGAAGGTCTCCTTTTCTTCTTCTGGCAGTGCCGCGATCCTCCCCATGATTTCCTCTGTGTTGGAGGTATATCCCCTGTTGCCGTTGACTGGCTCGTCTAGGTCGATGAGGGGTTCTTCGGCTACGCTTTGAGGGGCTGTGGGCATTTCCTCTATGTAGGCCCCCCGACCCCTGTATGCCTTCCTGGGTTGGTTACAATCTCGTGAGAAGTGCCCCTTCTGGTTGCAGTTGTAACAGGTTACGTCCCTTGTATTTATCACCCCTCGCCCGCCTCCTCTGCCTCGGTTGATGAAACCTCCTCGTGGTGCATAAGGAGGGGCTCCTTGAGTCGCGTTCCTCCACTGCATGGCGTTATGCGGGTCTGCATCTTCTGATCCTGCGAGGCGAGCGCGGATCCTTCCTGGAGTTGTGTCCATGGCGTCAGGATGATTTCGGTATTGCTGCCATCCTTGTGGTCGCTGGGGAGGTTGGAATCGAGCGGGTTGGTTTTGACGGGGTCACTGCTGTTGTTGTTGTTGGGGTTGCCTCCCGAAGCCATCAACTCTTGCTTTTACGTGGAGGTATCTCTTCTGTTGCTCTATGAGCGCGTTCTTCCACTGTTGGTAGTTTGCGGGGCTATGGAATTGATAGGCGTTGCGATATAGGTCGTGGGGGACTCCTCTGGTAAATTTGTCGAGGACCAGCGGTTCGTCTAGGCGGTATTTAGCCTGTCGGACTAGTTTTTCGAATTTAGTGACGTAGCTGTCAATGTCCGTCCCCGTCATCTTGAAGCCTCGATCTAGTTCGAGTCTCGCGCGGTCTTGTTCCATGTTGTCCCGGAACTGTCCTTTGAAGGCTAGCTCGACTCCGCTCCATAGCCATGGGTCGGTCTTGTCAGGTCGCGTGTCAAGCCACTTCGTGGTCTCGGTGGCCCATTCGTCGACGAGTGGCCCCTGTATGTAAGTGAGAAACATCATTGCTTTGATGTATGGGATCCTCATGCTGCGGTTTGCGGCGTTGACTCCTGCGAACCGCCTCCATTGGGATAGGAATGGTTCTGCTTCGTCTCGATTTCCTGTGAATATCCTTGGTTCCTTTCCGAGGAATTTGTCAGTTTCGGGCATGGGGTTGTTGAAGTTCAGAGTTGTGGGGTTTTCGTCTCCGTCACCTCTGTTGTCTTCATCGCCTCCATGGCCTCCATTGCCGTGGTCTCCGGGATCTCCTCCGGGTGGTGGTCCCCCTTCTTCTCTTCTGGGAGTGGGTTGTGCAAATAATGCGGTTCTGGCCGCCATTTGTGTGATGGTTTCTGACATAGTAGGGATGGACTCAGCGATTAATTCCAGGTGTGCTTCTTCTACTGGGTCTTGAGTGATACAGATCTCTTCTGGGTTGCTAGCGAGAGATGGGGATGGTGCCAGTGTTTTGGGTGTTGGGGAGCGAACGGGTTCTTCTTCTTCTCCGTCTCTTAATCCCCACTGGTCTCTTGTTACTACGTTGTTTTGTAGGATATCAAGGTTGAGGCTCTTGCTAGCTGGTCTGATGACTTCGTATTTGTTATTGAGGTCGTTCCAGCGTGTCTCGGTCCAGCAGGTGTTCTCGAAGTTGAATTCTACCGCGATGATCTGAGTAGTTCCTTTTCTATCGATGTAGTAGGTAACGTAGCCTGGGTCCTCTGCGTCGTCCTTCCAAAATGCTGTTTCTAGATATCGTTTGGGTACGTTGCGTTCCCCTCGTCTTTCGATGTAGTAGGGCCTGAAGGGTACCCAATAGTCTCTTGTAGTCTTTGGATTGGCCACGATTGGGATCTTGGTCTTAATGTAACGTCTACCACGGACGTCTGCCTGACTTAGGCTTCTCGGGTGGTGGCGATCCGAAGCGTGTAGTAATTCCTCTAGTCCAGCCTTATACCCGTGGAGGTCGTCTCCTTGTTGCAACCCGTGAGGAGGGGTATCGGTGATCTTCAAGTCGTCCCAGGAGTCGTGATCGACTATGTAGAAGGTTTGATAGGGACGTGCGACTCACTCATTGCGATAGAGGAACACTCGGTGGTATGTAGCGTCCAAGGGGTATTCCACTGCCCAGAGGGACTTGGGATAAGTCACGGGGATCCCTGGTCTAAGGGGATATGCCGGACGACTCACTGAAAGGGGGGAGTCCCTTTAGTGCGGATACAAATAGAGGATGGTGGTATTAGAAGAAGACCAAGATACCGTTCTTGGTCTTCGCTTGGAACTACTTATACACATACGCGCGGGCTTTCAAGCGCCGCTCCAAGTACTACTAGTCTATAGCGTAAGTAGAGCAAACCCTAGTACGACTATCCTAGTAGTGAGTCATGATCCGAGCCGTATCATACACAATCACATGCGCCGGAGCTTATCCGGCTGACTGATCCACTGAGTCCATGACTATATACTGCTGACGCGGTGTCATACCCTTGTACGTCAGTGTCCACTTCCGGGCCGGGATCCTCTGTTAGTCCGAACCGTAACATCATGAGAGCGCATGGAAAAATCAGCGATGAAGAGAGTGATGTTTGAAAGGGCTTACCGATGTAGAGGAGAGGAGAGCGCTATTATAGCATAGTGCAGGCAAGCGAGTGGAACATAGGAGAGGGTACGTCAACGTTGACGTACAGTGTTAGGCGTGTGTTTCCCCTTTGCGAAAGTACCGAATATAAAATTGGGAGTATCGACGGGCGCAGTTTAATTCGTTCCGTGCACAGAGTAACAGATGATAACATTTCCACCAAGGTAGCGTTCGTTCTTGGACCTGCATACGGAGCGCACATTTTCAAACACTGCTTGTGGAAGGAAGTAGCCTGCTGAGAGTACAGTGAGGAAGACGTTCGTAACGCACGTTTGTCGGTTTCGCTGGTGACATAGTCATCAAGATTGGTCTCACTTATTTGCAACAGTCGGGAGAGCTAACAAATAGGAGTTCCGTGGGGCTGTGGTCATGCTGGAAGGCTACGGAGGCTTCAATTCGTCGTACTAACCCAGTTCAGGGTTTTTTTTTTGAAAAGGGAGTGAGCTAATGAATCAGAATGTTACTGGGTGCTATCCACCAGCGTCGTGTGCTGCTGTTCAGTCCCCCATACAGCAAGTATGGTACAACCTTCGCAGTCTGTATGCACGCCAACGAGTCGCAATGGAAAGAAGGAAAGTTAGATGTCATCGTTTACTTCCTCTTCTGAATTTGCACTCTTCCGTTTTCCCCGACGAATTTGTGAAGTGGAAGGGGTGCTAGTAGTATGAGAGGAGGAAGCCTGGGAGGCTTGAGAAGGGTGTGTTCATGCCCTGATTTGCTGCCGCAGGTTGCTGTCACGTTCGCCTCCAGTTTTCTTTGGCAAAGTCTTCGCCGGATTTTTCTCGGGTGTGAAGATATAGGTGATATCTTTGACGGCGATGACCAGGCAGGTGATAGGAGACCTCCCGGGAGGTGTGTATGTATCGAATTGCAGCAAAACGCCACTCCATCCGATGATGGATTTTGGCTGCGGAATGCGTTCTGATGGATTCAGCCATTTCGGGTTATTGTTGAGGCGCCCTCTGACTGCGATGTTGTCAGAGCTTTGCCCGCCATCGATGTATTGGGTTGCATGAATCAAAAAAGAGGGTGGATCCGCATCTACAGAAGTGACCGTGCCGGATCCAAAGATACGGATGGTGTCGTCAAGTTCCCCAGCATTCATTGCTGACAAAGGCTGCTTCTTTTCGTTTTCTTATCAGCGTGTTCTTATGTTTGCTATATCAGGAACGTACCGACTCGATCTCGCCAAGCAGTTTCACGTCCGCATCGTTGTATTTGGGACTGTTTAAGTTGTGCTCTGGTTTAAACGCGATGATCTACTTCGTAAGTGAGCGCAGGGATGCATGCGTACTTTGCATCGCACCTCATACGTGTCATCTTGTTTCTTCGTCTTGTCTCGTCCGACATAGGTTCGGAAACTGCCGATTCCATCTGCGGCGGTGTCTGCGCAAGTGAAAGTGGCATCAAAAATAAAGGTGTAAGGTTTCCCCGGCACAGCACGTCTGTTTTCGAGGCTGACGAGTCCAGAGAGCGAAATACAACCGGGGGTGACTGTCTCAGACATGGTGATGCAGGAAGAGAGGAGACGACAATAATAGGGGTCGTTTGTGGTCGCCTATGTTGACTGATCGTTGTATTCGCCGTTCCGGTTTAGTGGGGGGGTCTGCAGTGTTGGTCATCGTTGCTGCCGTTTGGGCCGCCTTTTCAAATTTGTTCCCGTTGATGCGACTTTCGTGGGGGGAGAGAAACCATAGGGCAGTGTGCAATAGATTTCGAGGCGACAGTTACATAGGAGAAGTGAACAGTCGTATGCAAATGGAAACATTGTGATGCATGCGACGTAGAGAGAAGAGGAAGCGTAACGGTACGCACATCGCGGGTTGCAAAGGAAGGGGGAATTCGTTAGAGAATGACTTCACGGTATACAACGTTTTTGGTACGAGGAGCGGTGTCATCGTTCAGAATGCACTTAACGTTTCTTTTGGATCTCCCTCTGGAAAACGCGACATATACTTGTCCGTGTGCAAACGCAGGAACACGTAGGTCGATTCCGACGTTAGAGAAGGATTGCCCTTGAGATTTGTTGATCGTGATCGCGAAAGATAAGGCGAGGGGAAATTGGCGCCGATGAAGGTGAAACGGTAAACGGTTGTCTGAGGATTTGAATTTGATGCGGGGAAGTGGACAAGTGTCTCCGTTGTGTAGCAGTATTTCGACCACTCTCGTGCTGATTTGGGTGACGATGCCTCTTGAACCATTACAAACGCCTATGTCTGAGTGCATGTTTCTCAGCACGATGACGGGGCAACCAATCTTTAGTTTCAATTGTGCTTGAGGAAAACCGGAAGGGGCTGCACTGTGTAAGACCTCTGAGGGATAAGAATTGTCAACTACGGCTTCCCTCTCGGGATCGAACACCTCGTCAATAGCCCAGAGGTTGTAAGAGCAACCTGGGAATTTGTCGAGGATGATTTCGTTAATTTCGTTCGCGTCATGATTCCAGGGAGAAAGGATGCAACGTTCTTGAAAGTAGGTCATATCATGTCGGTCGTGTATGTGTGGATATGTGTGGTAGATGAGTTGGTCGATTGTATGGGAGCGGCACAGTAGGAAATTCGGAATTACAACATGATCTTCGGTGTCGTTGAGTTCACCTTTCGCTAAACGACGTAGCCATTTGGCGTATTCCTGTTCTTCCGGGTCATTTCCGACCCGCATGTTTGTTTCTAGTGTGTGGAAGTTAGGTTGAATATACAGCCACAAGGGGGAAGACGGTAAGGCAGCGTTGATAATATCTGACTTGCTACCATACGTCACCACTGGAAGCGTCTGTAAGAAGTCACCGCCAAGGACGGTAGGAATGCCACCAAACAAAGTGTCGTTGTCGCGAATGTCTTGTAAGGTGCGATTGACTGCCTCGAAAGCGTGACAATGTTGCATAGAACACTCATCCCAGATCAGCAAACGTGTCTTCCTTATCACGTCAGCCAAAGCGGTGCGCTTCGAAATTGCGCAGGTGGAGCCAGCGTTTAACTCAATTGGAATTTTGAGAGTGGAATGTGCAGTTCTTCCTCCGGGAAGTAGCAAGGCGGCAATTCCGGACGAAGCCACACAGAGAACGTGCATCTGCTGTGATTGCGCCGCGAAACATAGCGTGTTGTACACGAACATTTTACCAGCTCCGGCTGCTCCCTGTAAGAAAAAAGTGTGAGGAGCGTTGATCTGTGCGGAACGCAGGATCGAATCGAATGCGTGTCGTTGTTCATTATTGAGGCTTGGGAGGTTATCGTTCAGCAGGTGCACCTGTTGTTCTGCCGAGAAGGAGGCATCCATCGAAGGTTGCGCATGTGTAAGCGTTGCATTCCAATCAATGGTGGGATTTGGCAGACCGACGGCTGCCATAGTTTTGTCATCCAGTTGTAGCCGTTGTTGGAGAAGGTGGAGACCGTAGTCGTGCATCTGTGGTTGCATTATGTTGGACATGTTTCGACGGCGGAAAAAGAGAGGAAGATTGTCGCAAAGATCAGTTTTAAATAGCTCTCACAATTCTGCAGGGCGAGATGGTTCGCAGTCATGCACTATCAATATGAAAAGCAACCGCATGTTTCTGCCGCTCATCATATGTTTGCCTTGTTCCAACGTGTCTTTCAATTCGTTATCCTCAGCCAACAAACTGCGTGCGAGGCAAGCTTCGCGAATGCTAGTATGAGTTACGCAGTTATACTTGTGAAGGTCATCGAAGCAACGCAAGTTGTGGACGTGTGAAAGAATGACGCGCGCGTAGAATTTTTCCCCACCAGTTGGAGGTATGAAAACCAGACGGCCCGAAGTCTTTCCTCCTTTCTGAGGATGCCACGCCTTTTGGGAGCGGTTCCATGTGAACTTCAACGGGAAATCCGGATAAAGTGTATTGCGCGCTTGTGGATATTGCCGATTTGCTTTGAAAAACGCGGTGAGCTCGGTATCAGTCTGATTTTGTAATCGTTCCAGATTTTCTCTATTGAAGACGACGTATTGTTCACGCTCGAGATGAACGGGTAGTTGCATCAAAGGAGGAAATTCCTATAAACGTGAGATGGTAGACACTTCTTCGAAATGGGCACCTACTCGGTGCGTAGGCCATCCGACGATTCGGGCAAAAGCCTCCGACGAACTGATGGCATCAGCAATCCCTGGGTTGCGCAAAAAATCCTTGTAGAGACTTGGTAGACACTGTAGACACTGTAGCAACTGTAGATGGTTGTAGACTTTTGTAGTAGGCTGGTAGAGACTGGGTAGTAAACCGGTAGAGACTGTAGATGTTTGTAGACACCATAGTTGCTGGTAGTTGCTGGTAGTTGCTGGTAGTTGCTGGTAGTTGCTGGTAGTAGATGGTAGAGACTTGGTAGCATTGTAGCAAACCCTGGAATTTAAGCTACCAGATCAACAATCCTTGGACCTCTACAGTCGGACCCCTCATAACCCATAGCACGGGTAACCCATAACCCCCCATACCCCATAGAAAATTGAGTCCACCAAGTTGGTGGGCGGGGATTTGCACACCATAACCCATAGGTACGTCAAACTCCATACCCCATAGCCCTTCACCAGCAAAAACCCATAGTTGCGAATCGGGTTAGTGTTGCACCTTAGTCTAGTTTTAGTGTCAAATGTCAACAGCAGTTACTCTGCTTGTCTTGAAATCAACTCGGAATCCTTAAGAGAAGCCTTGCTGAGTTCTTGGGGAAGATCGAGGATAGAAAGGACTCAGACAAACTCAATGCGAAGCTGTCCCGGTGATACATTGACACCTGGTCTCTCCTTGAGCCCTGGTTGCCCGCACTTGGCCGCGCTCAGTACGCTTTCTCAGCACCACGTTCCCGCGCTGCGCGCTCGGCCTCCCGGCCTCTGCATTGTTCCATTTTCCTGTTCATCCAATGCACCCTTTTCCTTAGCTTATATTCTCAGTATATATCCCATGTAATTACAACTTTACACCTCAGACTTCGAATAGGAGACTTCTCCCCTCAGATTTCGGACTTTTGAGCTCAGTGAGGATCATCCCTTGCGTTCCCCGGCACACCACACTCGCGCGCGGCCTTAGCGACTCGAACCCGAGGCGTTCCCGGCCCCAGCGGCCACCTATGCGAAGTTTCACGCCGTGCCGAAGCATGTGCGACCGTTTCCGATCACTTGCGACCACCCGGCCTTCAGGCTCCGTGTAGCCTCTCCCGACCTCGCCGCACTCGCGCGCGGTCTTAGCCCTTCGACACCGACACATCTGCAGTCTCCGCGGACCTATATACAACAGCTCGCGCCCCGCGGAGGCCTGCGCGACACCCTCTGAGACCTTTTTCTTTTTTTTTTTCGAGACCGTAATTTACGTCATTTCTCTTAATCCATAACCCCTCATAACCCATATCACGGACCATCCACGGAGGGGGTATGGGTTATGAGGGGTCCGACTGTACTATAGTTCTACAGTAGTTCTACAGTAGTGCTCATAGAGCCATAGTGACCCATAGGTGGTAGTAGCAACGTTTATGTTCTATGTAGTACTACCATAGTTCTACTGTAGTACCCAGGCCTACTACTGTAGTGCTACTGTACCCAGGCCTACTACCATAGTGCTACTGTACCCAGGCCTACTACCATAGTGCTACTGTACCCAGGCCTACTACCATAGTGCTACTGTACCCAGGCCTACTACTGTAGCGCTACTGTACCAAGTACTGTACCCAGGCCTACTACTGTAGTGCTACTGCCTACTACCAATTTGGTGAATTTTATCCAAATATAGAACTGGGCTGTTACCTTTCGCATTTCCGAACATGCCGCACTCACACACAGCCTAACAGTGAATATCTGTAAGAAGTTGTGTTCAGAGGCATGCACGATGAAATAACTCCCATTTTTTGAGTCAGGGGGGTGCAGGACCCGCGACAACCGTGATACAATGTAACAAATATAAACTACACTGTTACTACAGTATCTACCTCTCGTCATGGTCGTGGCACGCCGGTTGCAGTCGTCGTCGTCGTAGTTGCTGCTGCGGTCGTCATCAGTCGCCATCGCTGTTGGGGTCTTCGTCGTCGTCGTGATTGTCTCGCCGCCTTGCCATCGTTGCGGTTGTTGCTGTGGTCGGTCATCATCTTGTCGTTGCAGTTCCGTCGTTGTGGGTCGTTGTGGTCGTTGTGGGTCGTTGTGGTCATGGTGGTCGTGGTCGCGGTGGTTGTCATGGTTGTGGTTGTGGTCGTCGTGTCGTGGTCATCATCGTTGTAGTCTGCGATTGTCACGTTTTTCATCAGCGTCGGCACCGCCCAGTCGTCGCAGTCGTTGGCGCCATGTTGGTCGTGTCGTGGGTCAACGTTGTGTTTGGAAAGAGGAATGATGAGGAGGAGTGACGCACCACGCGGACGAGTAGATGTGACGCGCCGTTATCGTGTAGCTCGTCGTCGTGCGTAGAACAGGATTGGAAACCCAGTAGCATAACCACTACCGCTGCAATCCCAGCCTCTGCCGTGGTCCCGCCCCGCCTCCACCCCTCGTCGCGGTTGTCGCGTCGCTGCTATCATTATCACTGCGGTGGTCACATCTTCGTAGTGTCGTTGCGTCGTTGCGTCATCGCGGTAGCCACGTTGCGTTGTCGTGTCATTGTGACGTGCGGTGGCCGCATTCTCGTGTCGTTATGACGCGCGGTGGCCGCGTTGTCGGTTGTTGTGACGCCACTCTGGCCGCGTGTAAAAAGTATGGTAGCATCAATAGTAATAGTATTCAAGATGTAAAATAGAGATAGATCTTTGCCGGCCTATTGGCGACGGTTTTTGGATTTTTTCTTGTACTTTCTTTTATAGCCTAGTGATGGGAGCAAATATTAGCTTGATTAAAACATATAATGGCGCACTTACCCTCATAGCCTTCATCTGTGCGGTAGACGTGATGTGTTGTAATGTGGGTTTTGTCCCCCCTAAAAAAATCAACCGTGGCGTGGCTGGACGCCGGATTCGCGTTTCCGCGCTCTGTGTGAAAACCGATCTGCCTGCCAAGCTCGTCAGTACGAAGGCGCGTTGAAAAAAAAATGACGTACCGAGGACGAGCAACTTCCACTCCTTCGGGCGCTAGAAACCACTCTAGACGGTTGAAATGCGCGCGTATGCGCGTGTCGAGGAGTTCCCTCATTTGAGGTTGTGCGGCATATAATGAGCCCCACAATATGAGTAGGTGCGACATCGAGTGAAGACGAGAGTAGAAGTTGGAGAGGCAGCCGGGAAAAGTTGAGTTTGTATCAGCGCGGGAGAATATTATCATTAACAAACCAATCCCGTCTGCGGTGTTCGTCCAGTGCCTCGAACAATAACATTCATGGATGCCGCTGGACACGCGATGTTTGAGTCACTTAGAGGTGGTCATGTAAATTGAGTGGTAGCACTGAGGAAGACGGAAAGGACAAGCAACAAACAACCTAAAATCATTTTAAGGCGTAAAAGAGTTCTTTATCAAAATACTTATTCAACCAGAATTCTGAACTGTACTCCAAAGCCGTCTCCTTCGTCAGTCGTTTGTCGGCCTCCTCGCCAAACCGCGGTACAAGGTTAACAAGAGCTCTGAGTTGGGCCAAAGGGACAATGTCTCCCATAATTGCTCCGTCATTCCGCCGAGCACGTTTCAGGAGGTACATGCCAGTCGATGGGTGGGGATATACGCCCCTTTGCGCCGGGGCAACGGGATTTGGCTGGGGTACGATATCAAACCGCTGAACGTAGGAAAGGAACAAGTCAGTAGAAGACGGCGGAAATGCTTGGGACGGAACAGCCCGAAATATAAGTCGTAGTTGGCCAATACGATGCCCTGAACCAAATCCCATGGGTCAGTGAGGATGGGTTCGCATGTGCGTAACGTAATGTATGTACCTTCAAGACCAGAATACGGCCAGACCTTGTTGTGGTCCATATTGAAAAGGACGACGTCAGAATGTCCACAGGGCCAGGGCCCAGACGGCGGCGAGGCATTGATTGATTGAGGTGGTAGAATGTGATTTGGCGCATAATACGAACGGTGCTGTAATTGTACCTTCGTCCAGACTTGAAGGTTTCGGAAGGGTAGGGGGGAATCGCTATCGGCAACCCTACGACCACCAATCCGGATAGGATCTCCAGCGTCAGCACGAACCAAGAAGTCAGCTAGTGCTCCCTGTAGATCTGGTAAGTTGAACATGGCCATGGCGTCCTCGACAGACATCGCCTTCATGGCCGGGTCTCGGCTCAGATGTAAAGCCGTATTACCATGCACGACAGTTCGAAATGGCAGCGGTGCACGCGGGTATAAGCCCTGCTTCAGGGAACTCGCAAGGTCAAAGTAGTTTGCGTGTCTTCGAGTAGTCCCGGACACTGGAGCAACTGGTCGAATATGCGTTAGAAGTCCTTCCGTCGTATTGATGTGTAGAGGTTCTTCCGGTCCTTCCGGATTCTCGGATAGACCATCCAGGTTGCCGTCGCCGTTGTCTGGGTATTCGCGATTCACGTTATCGGGGAGCGAGCGAAAGTCAATCTTGGCCTCGCGAATGGAGGTAGCCAAATCAAATTTCCGACATTTCTCCTCGCGATCGAGGTAGCGGCAGATTTGAGACTCGTATCCCTGTTTGTTACTGGAACGCGATGGGACCTTGATTTCGGTGACATGGCATCGTTCTGTGGTATCTGCAGTCCACTGAATCGCTACCCCGCTTTCGTGGATGCTGGAGGAGACACTTTGCATAAGTTCGAGTTTCGGAATATACCAATTGTTGATGACTTTTTTTTTTTCTTTTTTACCCTTCCCAGTCCGGGCACCAGCGGATATGATTGAGCTCTTGTGATCATGGAAACCCTGAAGCGCATTGTCAATACTGACGCAATCCTGTTCAGATATCTCAGGTGCCTGTGCGAGATACCGAAAGTCCATCAACAAGCAAACGGCGATGAGGAAATCCTTGGACACAGCGTCCGCGATGACCGCCACGAGGTAACACTGGATGTCACGATGTTCCCGACCAGTGACCTGCTTCAACTTGGATACGCCCTCGCAAAACTGTCGGAAGCCTGTGTGTGGGTGGAGGATGGAAAATCAGTAGTCGATTTCGGCACCTTTGAGAGCACGGATGCACCATTTCGCGTTGTGGTCCCAGAACATTTTGTGCCAGTGGTGAAGGGGTTCCGGTGTCAAGAATTTTGATGGTTCTGAAAGTGGCCAATCACGCCAAAATGGCCGGTGGACGCCATTGAGTCGGAATTTCTTGGCTTCCTTGATGTACGTCTCAAGGCGCCAAGGGTTCACTTTGGCCTCAAGGGCGTGTAGTTGGGCAAGAGTAGTCGAAGTGGTTCGGGGCTCATGCCGGAAGGGGTCGCCAAATTGTTTGTGGCTTGCCATCGTCACGTGGGAAGTTTTCCCGCCAACACCGGCGAGTACGATCGCCTCTGCAACATCTACAATATATGAGGCAAGGGGCGTAAAGACATAGTGGAGCAATCCTAGTGGATCCGACATCATGATACCGAATTGGGCGGCTTTTTTGAGCGGTGTTAAGATGAAGTCCAAGCACTCGTGGACCATGCGATTCTCCAAGACGCCACGGGTTTTTGAGTCTTTGTGAATGAAATTTGGGACAGGGAGCAGCACAAGGAGAAGGAATGCATGATTCGTCCCTTTCATACGGAAATCCATGAGAAGGTTCGCAAGGCTCATAAGAAGCGGGTGGGCCATGCATCCACCGGTCATGGCAGATATGTTCGTTTTGTCAGATGATAGCACGATCCCTAGAAGAGTGGCCCCATCCGGCAGCTGGCTCTGCGGGAATGTAAGGAACGTAGTCATGGATGACGTGGAATAAAGGAACGTACCTGCATGGACCACGCAACGTCACCAGTCAACCACTCGGTGTAGATTCGCATCGCACTGACTGCTGACTCATACACGCGGAATGGAGTAAACCTGATGTAGTCGTTCACAAGAGGATTGGAGAGGATGGATTGTATGCATTCGAGTGGGTCGCGGTAGAATAAAGCAACATCCTTCTTCGTAGGATAAGAGCTGTCACATGGTTTGTATCGCCATTCTGGTCCTTTTGGGAGCATCTCCGCGAGTCCTCGTAGTCGTTTGGCATTTCTGAATGATAGACCCAACCCATTGATCTGTGCCAAACATTGTCAGATCGGGACCTGAGACAATAAACGACACTTACGAGTTCTAGTGACAGAAACGAATCGATTGAGGACACGCTGAGACTGGAACGAAGCAGAAAAGTAGCCATCTCCCATTCACCCCGTGATGTGAATGGATAATAGAGATTTTTTTTGCGTTCTTGTGAGTATGGGTCGCGGTCGAACCCCTGCATAAATGTTGTACCACGCCCGTATTCCCTCGCTGCTCCCACATATTCCTGAATGAAAGGCTTACCCGGGCCATCTACATTCTGGAAATCTTCTTGAAGATCCTCCACAGCTGCCAGTGTTGCGTCGACGTCGATATCCATGGGTTCGGGACTCAGAGAAGTCGGAATGGGTCAACGTTGGCCCCGTCGTTCTTGATACCTCTGAAGTTCGTCTGCAAGATTTACAACCTCTTGAAAGTGGCTATGGCAGGACCCAAAAGGATGGTTCATATGACACAGGAGAGCTTTTCTATTTCGAAATTTGCGGTCACATTGCGGGCAGTGCATAGTTGCGGAGTCAATGAGTCGTGGGAACTTAGAAGTCTGTAGCACCAACGTCCATGTCTTTCACAACTACAGATACAGAGAGTTGCCAGGGAAATGACTACGTAGGTTTTTTTTTTCTACAGTGATTCACTGATTCTGAATTCATTATTACAGTTGATCATCCAAAACTATGAAGAAGCGTCATCGCTCTATTCAGACGCTGTGGACGAGCAATGGAAGCGCAAACTTGTGGTGCAAGCTGCGATGTCCAAACTACAGCAGGCAATGCTGGATCTCCAAAAGGCTCAAGCTTGATTGACAGAGGCAGATTATCGAGTGGGTAGAGCACGACTCATACTCAGGAAGAGTGGTTTCGACGACGTCTTTCGGGAACGGTCACTTTCGAGGCATTCTTTGATTTATAGTCATCACCGTATGCAATATCCTTTTCGTTGTGATATTTTTTGACCATTATTCATTGACCACCCCCAACAGAATACCGTGTTGCTACAATTCCAGAGCTCGCTCTCAGCTTTGCCGTCCAACTGGATTAAATATTTTTATTGTTTTGTTTTGTAGTCGATAAATCTGTGTGGTTGACTTACTTTACTCTTAGCGACTGTACACATGTGATCCTATAAAACACTTGTCGTGTCAAAGTTTGCCCTTGCTTGTTGCATTCACCATGGCTCGGAGGCAAAGAGTGGAAGAAAACGACGACCCAGGCCCACGTCGTCCGAAGGCTTCCCGACTCACCAGTAAGCCTAGTGTTCGAAAGTCCAGTCCCATGAACCGGAAAAAAACCGGGACCGGACCGGACCGCAACCGGTTGCAACCGGACCTTCGGTTGCGGTTCATCCGGCCTGAGAACATTACCGGTTGCGGTTCATCCAAATTTGGAAAATGGGTGAACCGCTACAGGGCCGGTTGGGACCGGTCCCAACCGGTCTTTACAGTCACGACCAGCCACGACCATCTGACAACGGTAAGTTCGACAACGCCGACCAAGGGAACTACGACCACCCTTCCGACACCCGGGCCGACTGCAGCGACGCCGATGTCAATGCCTCGGACCGGCCTCAACACCGGCCTCAACACCACGCCAACACCGACCACCGACCACGGTCGTTCCAACATCGACGATGACACATCAGCCGCAACGTCGACACACCGACAACTACAAGCAACAACAAGATGATGGCGACCACAAGTCCTACAACGACGACGCCCGACAGCCGCAACGACGATACCCGACAGCCGCAACGACGACACATCGACAACGGCGGCACATCGACAACCGCACCATCAACGCACCTACTACCACGACGACGGCCCCAACAGCACGTCGACAACGACAACGATGATCAAGACGACGACACGTCGACAAGGACGACACACCAGCAGCCGCAATATCAACACAGCCTCAAGAACAATATATCGACATCCACGACGACAACGACGACGCATCAACCGACGATGACGATGCATCAACCGACGACGACGACGCATCCGAGTCAACGGCCGCGATGTCGACGACAACCACGACGCCGACTCAAGCCGACGATCGGACAATGATTGCGACGCGTCCTCTTTGTCGCGAAGAGGACGAGGGCCTTATATTCCATACAGTAGTAGTAGAGTAGTTCAAGTTACTATGACTTATTGTAAAATACCAGTAGCACAAGCACAAATCGCAATCGAATTATATTGTTATGCCTGCGGTTGCAGTCGGTCCATGACCGGTTGGGACCGGCTCAGGATGAGCCGGTTTAGACCGTTCGGACCGGTCTTTTGAGAATCCGGCAACCAGGTGGGACCGACTCCTGTCGGCTCGGTCCGGTTTTGGGGCGAGGGGATGAACCGATGGATCGGTCCCGGTCCCGGTCTTTCCAAATTAGGGAAAAAAACCGGACCGGACCGGACTTTCAATCACTAGGTAAGCCATTGTTCCTTTGGTGATCCGGAACTGACTGGCTCGGCGCGTATCTCTCCTCATCATCCAGACACGTCTCTGAGACCAAAACGTTCGAATCGTGGCCAAGGAGGTGTCGTTGCTCGGCTTGTTGCTACTGCAGCCCAGATTCGTCCAGACCTCGAGCCGCAACTTGCAAAACAATGCAAGAATACGGTGACACCTGCCGACGCGTCTGTGAATGCAATGGCACCTGCCAAAAAAAGCCGAGCCCGGGTTGTGACTGTAGGTTACCGTTCCGTCCTCACTCCTGTGTCCCTATTAATATTAGACTAATCAGCCAACCCGGAATGACCCCCCACTGTCACTGGATACCCTCAAACCCTCGCTTCTGCAAGGCGGGCCTGGTTCCACTTTCGGCTTCGCATGAGTGGACCCCACTGACGAGGCAGTGGGTGCTCGAGGCGATGCAGGTGTGGACGACAGAGAGGTGGCTCCCCACGCAATGGAGGACGGTACATTTGGTCATCATATACGTATATTTCTCATTCACGTTCCCTGTTAGGACCTGGTCAGCTCCTACTTTTTTTGTTTTGTTTTTTTAGCCTCCTGTCGCTTACAAATCTATGATAGAACCTAATATCGATGAGGCTTCACCTGATGAGGACGAGAGGCAGGCCCAGCAGTTCCTCAGGTCTCCAACATTACATTGCAATGCCATTAGAAGCCCAGGTAAGCAATGACGAACTTCTTACCAATATTATTACCAGTCCTAATACCCAGAAGAAGACCCACATCCTCAACACGACGAACTTATCCAGCCCCATGTGAGCTGGGAGGGCCGGTGTGTTGGCGATCGACCCTTCACCATCTTCACCAGTCATGGGAATCAAAGGTCCCAGTTGGTGAGTCCTGAAGATGTTGACAAGTACGACGCAGGTTCGTTATTCTGAACTTTGTTTATTGCCACGACACTGATAGGTGAAGGCCAAGGTTCACAGAGCGTGCTCCAAGTGCACCAACAAAAAAATGGGGCCATTAGGCCACCCGATCCCGATGCACTTCTTGCCTGTGCAGGCCAGCCTCTGGGTGGCACAAGCAACACTTGTGATGATGTGCGCGACCGCACTGCTACTTCCTCTGAGGATGACGGCGACTCAAGTGACGACAATAGGGCCCCAGGGCCCCGCTCCGGTCGTACTTTCAAGCCAATCGAACTCGCCAAACCCACTCACCTCCGCTTCTATTCTGGGATCTGGCGCAATGTGCTCATCGCCGCCAAAACTTATAATAGACTCGTCATTCACGCTGAGGGCAAGCTCCCCTTTCCAGAGCGCAACAGAAATGGCCTTCGAAGCGCGCATGGATGTATCCTCGAGGCAATCGGACACCTCGAGAATGGAGAACTGGCGAGATTTGATGACCGTACGCCCTTCTTTCTCACTAACTCTTGTTTCATTCGCCGACATTTTACAGCCATTTACTGCACTTACAAGCACGACATGATCATCCTCGTGAGTGTCAGTTATATTATCTTTGCTGTCATTACTAGCTTAGTCGGTTACTAGGTCCTCAACGATGGTTCCACCTACCGTGGGCGCATGAAGAACGTGGCACGAGAGGTAGTCAAGAAGTGCTTCAGCAAGGAACTCGAACCGCGCTTGGATTTTGGCCACAACTGCGAACAAGAACAGCAAGTGATTTCTGAAGCTGTGCAAGCGATAATCAGAGGCTCCCGGTTTTTAAGGAGACCCGAGCTCGACGAGAATGTAAGTCCCTTGCGTCACATTCGCCCAAATCTAATTTATTGAATAGCAACGCACGGAAAACTTCGCGCATCCAGCGATCATAGAACTCTGCAAGTGGTTCTATTACAGCAGCAAATTGGACTGTCTTTCAAACTTGTTCCCCGATCATTTCGCGCGTCTTCCCGTATCTGCTCTCGCTATGGCCTGTACCTGTGTATGCACGTCCCTCCGAGGTATCGCCTTTATCTCATTTAGCAGATTTCCAACTGTCTCTCCGAATGGGAGTCAGGTATTCAGGTGCCGATCCAGTTCACCGGTCGCGTTTACGAGCCGGTCTACGTCGCTATGATGGATCTGATCAAGGAAACGATGCGGAACAAATACCACGGAAGGAAGCTCCTGGCCCTCCTGAAGCGGATCGCAAAAGAAGGGCGGTTTGTTGGCGGCGTCGTCTTTCCCATTTCAAGAGTGCTTATATTTTTTTTTGCCTTGTCAGTGAACAGAACTCGGCTCGACGCAGCAACACTTCCGCCCCTTCCTTTACTGTCAACCTTGATTGAGTTTTCCTGGCCATGTGGAGTCGGATATTGGCGGCGCGTGCGACGAGGAGGATCACTGGGGGTGCAGCCAGTGCTATTGCTTTTTATATTTCTTTTCATCATATATCTCGTCGTTGCGTGTCGTTTGTGGACTCTTATCTTACCTTACTTGCATTACCCCGACCCGTCAAATATAAATATAGTACCGAACCGAATATGAACGCGTATGGAAGCCCGAGACCGAAAAGCCCGATATTTCGGGCCGGATTTTATTTTCCCCAATCAGCACGCTACGCGCATAATACAATAGTCCTGCAGGATGCTACTGGTACTACAGTAGAACTATGGTAGTAGGCCTAGTACTACAGTAGAACTATGGTAGTAGACCTGGTACTACAGTAGAACTATGGTAGTAGACCTGGTACTACAGTAGAACTATGGTAGTAGGCCTGGTACTACAGTAGAACTATGGTAGTAGGCCTGGTGCTACAGTAGAACTATGGTAGTAGGCCTAGTACTACAGTAGAACTATGGTAGTAGGCCTAGTACTACAGTAGAACTATGGTAGTAGGCCTGGTGCTACAGTAGAACTATGGTAGTAGGCCTAGTACTACAGTAGAACTATGGTAGTAGGCCTGGTGCTACAGTAGAACTATGGTAGTAGGCCTAGTACTACAGTAGAACTATGGTAGTAGGCCTGGTGCTACAGTAGAACTATGGTAGTAGGCCTAGTACTACAGTAGAACTATGGTAGTAGGCCTGGTGCTACAGTAGAACTATGGTAGTAGGCCTAGTACTACAGTAGAACTATGGTAGTAGGCCTGGTGCTACAGTAGAACTATGGTAGTAGGCCTAGTACTACAGTAGAACTATGGTAGTAGGCCTGGTACTACAGTAGAACTACAGTAGAACTACATACAACATAAATGTTGCTATGCTGCTACAGATGCTATGGAGCTACTGTAGCGCTACTGTAGCGCTACATAGAGGATCATGGATTGCTGATGTGTACCGAGCATCAAGATACAGTTTAATCTCATCGCATTCAGCGGGTTGATCAATATGAAAACTGTCAGATGCGTCCAGAGTATGCATCGTCAAGGAGGCGCGATTGGGGCCTTTGTAAACATACTGCACGCGACTTAGTGATGAACTGGATGGAAAACAACGTCTAACGCACTTTGTAAATATATTTGACAGCGTGGAAACCAGCAGTGCATTCGACATTGATGTGCGCGTTGTATTTCTGCAGTAGATAAGGGGAATGGGAAATCACACTGCGGTTGTCGACGAAACCGTTTCCAATCGCAACAAAATGCCTGGTGTCGCGTCGTCGAGTTTGCACGTATGAATCACCCGTAATCTCTGTATGTGTGCAAAACTGTTTCGGGAATTGTTTCGAACACTTGCCACGACTGTCGTGACACGGTGAAGAGAAACCGACGCCACATGGACCGTGGACCATGAATTTTTTGACCAGCTGAAACAGTTCCGGATTGTTATTTTCATCCGGAAATTCCGTAGAGATGACGCGATCGACAGCGTCCGCAGTAGCGAGGCGGGAAGAACGATTGAGGAAGACAATGAGATGAGTATGAGGGAGACCGCGCTTTTGATACTCGACGGTGTACACGAAACTGACTGCTTTTCCGAAAACCTTCTTTTTCATAATGTCATCTAACATACTCTCAAATTTGAGGTTGAAGACTCGCGCGACGACGTCAGGACGATCATGGGGAGCTTGATTGGGTAGCAGTGCTTCCTTAACTTCTCTCCATTGAGGATTCGCCGTGAAGGTGATGAATAGGTCGGAACCACCGAATCTGCGTAACAGCAACAGCGCGTTTTGCAAATTTTTGTGCATGAATCGAGGACCACTTGTGAAACTGGACGGAAGGATAATTTTTTTCCCGATTGCGGCAGCGTCGACTCCTTCGTGTAAGGCATCAACAGCTCCTTGATAAAGTTCGGCTCGCAAATTGTCCTGGTGAGTGTGTATCCACATAAGACGGGAATGCTCTGCCACGGCCCAGAGATGCACTATCAATTCTTGCAAAAGATGCTCTGCAAGAAAGAAATGATCGGATTCAACGTGAAGGGGATGTGGATGTAACCGGAATTTGGCGAAATCACAGAGAGACACCATAGTTTGTTCGCGATCACGTGTGCAAGGTTGCCGCACATAAGGAATATCAGGATGCCAGCTCATTTGACCAGTAGGACAAAGCAGCGGAAAATGCAGAGTGAGATAAGCAGGATAACATTCCGAGATGTGGACTAAAGTGCCGCCGCGTGGTCACAAGATGATGTCTCGCGCATTCGCGCACGCGTCTTCATCCCCCGGGATGATCAGTGCCAATTCGTTATTAGCGGAGGGCAAATTGTATCTGCGTCGATCACTTCCTTTGCGAAAGTTCAACTGAATATGATATTCGGTCAAAGACGTGCTCTGACACAGTTGATATGCTTGTTGGTAAACAGCCACGTATGGATGACTTTCTTCAATGACGCGCTGCAAAAGCTCCATGGTGGCCACATCCCTTTGAGGATTTTTGTGCATACGATATTGCAGAGCTTCATTGTGATCATATATATACATTTGACTGTAGACTGGATGTTGGTCGCCGTCCGGCAAAATGGAACCAATTCGATGATGTATTTCTCCCTGTATTTTGTAAATCGGCGGTCCACGACCATCGTATGATGAGCCCAATAGATGACCGCTGCCTCCAGTCGATGTGAACGCGAGTGCCTTATTGTATGAACGAATATGGCGACAAAATTCGACAGCTTGTCGATCCGTACCTTCATAAAGAGCGCGGAGAGAGACAGGAATCGGTTGAAGCGTATCGAGGGCAACATCCCCCGCACAACAGCATTCCACGAAATCAGGATTCCGTTTTGGAGACGCCGCTCTTTTTTCCGCCAGCCAATGGAACGCGTAGCAGTGCGGACATTGGAAGGAAAACGGGCCGAGATAATGTTCGTTCACCTCATTCCTGAACGGCATGTGACACGCCATTCGATACTCACAAAAAGTCAGAGTGAGCGTGGCGACCCATGGCAAACGAAGCTTACTGTTCGTGAACGCCTGCCATTGGCGCATCAGGAAAATCAGACTTTTCCTTATTACTTCTTATTAGTACTTAAGTGTCCTTTTTTCAACTTAACAACATTTCTAAGCACTTTCAAGCGAAAACTCACTAAGCCAAGGGGGGAGCGGGACCGGAATCCCGCACCGGGGGTCGATCTTTTTTTTTTTTGATAGGGGTAGCACCCCCCCCTACCACCTGTTTCCTTTTATAGTATGTTTCTCTCACATATGTTTTCTTTTCTCATTGTCGCAAATGAACTACCATATTAGTCTCTCACATTACTAAGAGCCCATAATATAATGACCCCTATACACGGCGACGACGCGTTCCTGCTCTGCAACTCTCGCAAGACCATTTCCGTGGTGAAAAATCATAGTCCATGCACACCTGGTGAAACTAAAGAGGATGTGAGTGTTAGCGATCTCTGAGCGATGAGTATTGACTTTGCACTTACCCAAATAGTCTCGCATCCCGGTGTGATACATTTCATCACATTTTTACCTTCTTGAATCTCGACGTCCGTTATTGTTACCCCACATGTACACGAGTTGAGGTGGAGGACGTTCGCCTTCCTTATTCGATGACTTCGCGTACCAATTACACCTTCCGGCATTGAAGAACCGGGACTGCGTTGGGGTTGGGGAGCTGCAGTCTTGGATGCGGACGTCAGATCGCTCGGGGCAGCCGCGAACGCAGTGGATGGTGCTTGAGGCTGCGCTGCGCTCATGGCTGGGGACAGCTCTAGGGCCGTAGTGAATGGAGAGACCGGCGCGGAGGCCATGGCCGGAGGTGGCACGGGATTTGTACTAGTGCTTGCAATTTGGCTTGCCAATGCGATTGTAGGGTAGCATGTGGCCGTCGTGACAGAGGTCGGGGTCTCTGCCGTGCTCGTAGAGGCGATTGCCTGTGTGCTAGTCCTGAGAGGGCCCGAGCGTTGAGTACGTTGCGTGCTCGTGAGGGCAGCGGTCGGCGCCGCAGTCATGGAAGGGGTTGTGGCCTTGGTCGTAGAGGAGGTCGGATTTAGTACGCTTGGGCTCGAAGGAGGTCCTCCAGGCGAAGGGAGAGTCAGAGATGGGGGAGGGGTCGCTGCAGGTGAAATGTCCAGTATGAATCTCAATGAACGTGAAGGCACTTACTTGAGTTGTCATATAAGTCCCGGCCACCATCTGAGTCATTCCCGTCGTCCTCGTCTTCTGTACTGTCTGCATCTTCGTCTGCGTCAGGAGTCGCTGCCGTGGTGCTATTAGATAGGACTTGTAAGTATATAGCAAACCCTTGGATACAGGATGCGACCTACTGGATGAGAAGCCTCGATCGATGGGCCTCTGAGATCGCAAGGGGTGTGTTACACTTCTTCTTCGAAAAATATGATTTCCGTGGTTTGAAACGCGTAACCCACACCCGCTTCATCCCATCTTTCTCTGATTGGGACAACTCCACATTGGGATGTTTCGGAAAATGAGCGGAGTCGAGATTATGGTACTCGCGGTAGTGGGAACGAAGGGAATACCTCCAGACTGCTGGGCTACCTACTTGGCAAAGGGAGCAGGTGACGGGGACGTTAGAACACGGCGATTTTTCGGAAGACTGAGCGGCGTTCTTGTAGTTGAATCGGACCAGGTTTGGGCAGACAGATTTGGACTGGTCCACTGAAGACCTTCCGCCGCTGCCACGACCCTTCGTGAGGTAGATACGACACATTGACGCCGGACGGAGACATAACCCACAGCGTTCCTCTGCGGTATTCAGTGTCGTGTCGTACAGGATGTGAGCACCCATGTGCTCTAGGATGCGTTGTGTATTCTTCCAGTCCAGTTTCGCCCTTGTCCCACACCTAGAGCAATTAGCTTGTCCATCAAGGTCTGCTGTCGATTCATTTGACACTTCGCAAACGAAGCACGCCCCTCCTGAAGCTAGCGTTAGTATTTGCCAGGATAAAGGCAACAGTGACGCACCTGAGCTTCGGTACGGAAAATATTCCGACTGTCTGACTATTGGGAGATTTCTTCGACCGTGTGCCAGCGGCCTGAGCTCTTGAAACAGATTGCACGATAAAGTCACCAAGAATGTGCTCTCAAAGAGAAATGTCGGCTTTCCGGGGTTTTGGATAGAAAGTGACGGGTTGATGGGGTGAACTTCCCGACCAGGGATGTTGTCGCACGACCCTTCCATTTGAAGGGACCAACACCAGTCGTGGACCTGGGTTGGGTCGTCGTCAAGAGTCGCCGGGACAAGTCGAAGTATTTGCGAGTCCACTCTTGCCGTTGGGTCGACGAGCAAATGGATGGGAAGTTCATTGAGGTTGTCATTTCCCGCGAACTTGAGCCGATTAACCTGGGCCACAGCCAATACAACCAGCCCCTCACATTGGACTAGGACTGCGATAGGGTTGCCGATGCGAAGGGAAGGTGCACCAAGAACGCCGTCGCCTGAAGTGATAATATCCACGTCGTTGACTCTGCTCACTGTATCGAAACAAGGCACCTGCTGGACACGTTTCAGACGATCGGTGGAGGAACGACTTGCATAATTTGCCATTCGGTACCGCAGTGCCTTTGCCTTGGTTGTCTTTTGCCCCTGAATGAGAATTTCCGAGGTGCTATTGTTACGAGGTGCCTCGTCAGCAATTGCGTCCTCAATATCACCTTCGTGTGTGTAGGGAACTGGTTGTAGTCTCGAATGGCCCTCGTTTTGATGCAGACCCAAACCGTCCAATGCGTCGTCTTCCTCGCCTGCGTCTTCGGCCTCGTCCAAGTTCTCGTCACGCGGGTTGACCAGAAGTTCCCCAAATGGTGCGAGCATGTCAATACTACCAGAGAGAGCGCTCAAGATGGCCTCGGCATCTGGGATTAGGTCCTCAGCCTGCTTTCGTCCAAGCAGCCAGCAAGTGTGAAGGTTTACATTTGCCACTGAAACATTGCCGCGCCAGTCTCTAGGAGTAATGTGGTCGGCTTTTGATGTGAATTCCCGAGTTTCCTTAGAGAACACAGGGAGTGATAGGCGGCGTGTACCGTAATCCCACTCGGGGTGCTCAGCTAGAATCAAGACGACCTCCGTCAGCCCAGAGGCACGGCTCCCGAGCTGAAGCATATCAACGTTCGCGTCAGTACCGACTGCAGTGCGGATAAGCCCGAAAAAAGTCTCAAGACGATCCGTTCCGAGCAGGACAAGGTAGAAGTCTGCGGAGGGATTGTCGACCTTCATCTTCGCGACGCAAAAGTAGACATTCTTGATCATGAGAACAATATCAAGGTACGACTGCCTGGGCATGAAGCGAGTAGAGGCGGAATTATGGCGGTAAAGGAGAAACGCGAGGTGCGCGGCCGCGCTCAAGTGAATCAGCTGATCATTGAGATTCAGGTCGATGCAGACGTACGGCAGCACCAAGTGCTGTGCAAATTCCCCATAAATGTTGAGGGCGCGGCGGGCAAGCGCGAAGGCTGGGTCGCAACTTGCAGGTGGGGGAGGGAGCGACCAGATCTCCCTGAGCAGAGAATACGCGAGAACAACGTCCTGTTTGTCGTTCGGGTTCAGAAGCGAACGCAGATGATGAGGTGAGGTGCCATTGGATTCAAGTTGCGAGTGGAGAATGGATGGAGTGACGCAAAACCCCAGTATCTCAACGCCTTTGGTGCGCATGAAAACATTCCGTTGGTGTTTGACAATGTGCTTGAAGTCCTTGTCCACGGTGATATCGTCGGGGCCGACCAAAAGGTTAAGGAATCTAAGCGGTTGAAGTAGCACGTAGATCGGGGAGCCCACAGACAGCTCAGAAGTCATTGTTTGAATAACGAGTGCATCTCCGCGCTTTGCTTCACCGTCAGATGCAATACAGACAGTGCAATATGTTGCATTATTTCGCCTCTTTTGCTTGTGACATCCCTCAAGAACCGTTTTGATGACCCGCGCATGTTGCTCGCTAGTTTCCTTCTTGCAGGTGCCAGAGAATAGGATAGGCCGCACAGCATATTCACGAGGCTCGGATGAGAGCACACCAATGGCGGCCACTGTTGCCTTTAACAATTAGAGGTGGAGTAGTGAGTTTAATGTAGATAACGTCAAATACCGTATGCACACCTCTGTGGCAAGATGAATCTCGTCACTTTCAATAGCCTCGCATAGGATATCGAGCTCCCTTTCAGACGTGAACTCCAGGGGTATTTGGTGGTTGTGCTCGCGACAGGTTCCTTGGAATTTGTTGTGTAAGTTGTCCCACCAAACACGCTTCTCGATCGCCAGCTCGTCCAGCATAAGGACTTGATGCACAATCCTGTCTGATTCTAGCCGGAGATCCGAGTCAAGCGCAGTCCCTCCAGAGCAAGCACCAGCAACAGAATTGAGAGATAAATAGCAAGATATGATATTAGCCTCAACTTCCGCGACAGTCGGGGTGGAGGGAGAAACGACCAGAGCTGGCAAGACCGTCTGGCGCCTAATGGTCGTGAGACTTGGAAGGGCCAGGGACTGGTGGGCGAACTGGGCAACACGCGCGCCACCCAATCGAAACAAAACGATGGACCGCATGATGTCCTCATTTGTATACCCTTTTGGCTTATAAAGTTTTTCGGCAGCGCGTTCATATTGCTGAATGAGGGTCTTAATTCCCACTCGATGCTTCAAACCCACTTGGACCAGTGAAGCGACGCGATCGACCCGCCCACTCGCAATGGCTAAGATCCACTGCTTGTGGTCCTCAAGAGCGCCTGCCTTCGTCAGCAACTTTCGACTGTCGTTGAGTTTTGACATGCGAAGTTGATCGATCTGGTCTGTTTTCCGGCGTGCAATAGTGATAAGTGCCCCAACACCGTGATACATGAATGGGATGTTCTCATGGGTACCGAACCGGATTCTGTCCATGATTCCGGTAAACAGGGTGCTTGAGGTGAGTTTCCGACAGTCTTCACATGGTCTGCCCTCTGTGGGTGATGTTTTCTGACACGATTTTGCCTGCAGATAGAATACGTCGTCGGTGGACCGGTAGTTCCAAGGTATGGAACGCTCGCCGTGCATGCCAAACGGATACGATTGGTGGTGGGTCGTTCCCTCAGGAAAGGTGACAAGAATCCCCTCACATGGCCATCTTTTCGCTGGCTTGTGGACGTTGTCTCTGCACTGGTGCGCACCGACTTTCTGCTTGCCCTTGTGGTCGACCCTTGGCTCGGCCTCTCTCACAACGTCTTCTATCTCGTCAACGTCAATGATATCTTGGTTTTCAGTTGTATTCTCGACGCAAGTGGGAGTCTCCGTGATGACGGTGGTCTGGGTTGAGGTAGAAGCGTTCGAGGGGTAACTGCCCTCATGCGCGTGAGTGATTTATATTTTTACCCTAAAAGCATATCGCTCACCGATCTTCTATTTCCCTTACAACCGCCTCGATCTTTGTCTCGAATAGCGCGCCCTGAAGGCCCCTTTCACGGACAAAGAACCTCAAGAAGCAGATAAACCCGTCCAATCCATATGGGCCTCGGTTTAACAGGTGCGGGACAGTCGCTTTCATCTCCCTTTCTCCCCACCCAAACGACGACTTCATCATTTGGTTTATGATCATCCAGTCATCTTCTCCAGGTTTGGCAACGCAAGTATGTGGGTCGATTGCGAATGTGCTGAGTGGATGCTCTGGAGTCGCGTTTGGTGTATCACTTGGGATTCGTTTGACAGCCTCCTCAAGATCCTGAAGAAGGCTCACAGCCTTCATATCCTGTGGCTTATCTACGGGCTGTGCGGGGAGCTGGGCAGCCTGGGTAGCTGTCGATTGGCCTTGGGACACCGTCGCCTGTGTAGTAAACTCTTGGGATGGCTCTGGCTCCATGTGACGCTCAGGGGCTAACATGTCTGGGCGGATGGGAGGCGGGGCTGAGACCATGGAGGGGTTCAATGGAGCCCGGGGCTTGAAGAATGAGTCAATACTCTGGTTCGACTTCTCTGACTTCTCTTTGAGTCTGTTTGCACGCCTGCGACATGCAAGGCGACAAGCCTTCGACGCGCGATGGGCCTCGAGGTTCTTGTGTCCAGCGGTTCCTACCTGGACCACCTTCCCGCAGTCTGTACATTCCAATGTGCTTGAATACATGAACGGCTCTCCCTGCTCTTCTCTGTTTCTGTTGTTTCAGAGTTAGACTAGTCTGTCTAATTTGAGTTCATATTTCCTTACTCTCGGACTTTACTTTTCACCATTGTCTTTCTTGCTGAACTGAAGGAACGTAGACGAGCACCTGAACACAAATATTCACACCATACTAAGCCCCGTACTAGCTGAGTTGCTGGTGCGTTAGCTGTCAGATAGTTGGGATCCTCAACGGCGACGCCGTGGGCGACGCTCACTTAGCATTCGGTATCTCGATTACCATTTTTGGACATGATTATGTAAGAATAGGGGACGTCGAACTTTTTTTTTTGGTGATCGGCCACCCCCCCCCCTACCCGACCCCCGGTGCAGGATTCCGGTCCCGCTCCCCCCTTGCACTAAGCACAGCCTTGCTTAGCCTAAGCCCAATTTGCTTGGGCTAAGCCAAGTCCTCTCCTGAATTTGGCTTATAGCCACCTTACAGCAGCTTATTCTCCAACTTGGGCTAAGCATAGATGTAAGCAATCTTTTAAGCTGGTCTTTAATGAAAATTCTGCAAAAGAAGCTTGGTAAGAAGCCTTGTAAGAAGCATTCAAGCGGCTTAAAAGTTCAATAAGCATCCAATAAGCAGTTGTCATCACACAGATCAAAAAATACAGAAAAATCCATTTATTGCATGCACTACAAGGAATATACAAAGGGGGGTACTAGAAATGATTGCCCGTCGCCGCCGCCGACGCTGCCTTGTCACCGCCGCCACCGTCATTACCGTCGCCACCCATCGTCGTCGCCCGTCATCGTCGCATGTCGTCGTCACCAAGTCGTCGTCGTCGCGTGTGTTGAGCCCTTGCCACGGCCATGTTGTCGTTATGGGCACGGTGGTGGTCCCAGACTTGGGGCTGACATGGCATCGGCAACGGCGGGTGCTGTGCTGGGTGTAACCGCCAGTCAGTGGAGGGGGAAGGAAAGGGCGGGAAGGAACTCACCGGGTCGCTGTCGCCACCGGTCTCCCGCGTCATTGACCTCGCTGTCGGCGTCGTAGCGTCGCGGTGGTGCCTACACGCCGTGTTGGTTTGGCGGCTCTTGCGCGCCGGAACGAGGCGGTGATGGCGGTCCTGCATGTCAAAGGGTGGAGGCGGCGGCTAGGGGGTAGCGCGCGGCGAGGCGGAGGCGACGGGAATTTGCGAGATTTGTTTGAGGAGCGATGTGCGAGTGACCTAGGTGCATGGAAAGATGAGAACTGTAGCATAATTGAGAAATGAAACGAAAAAAAGAAAAAAAAACTTATCTTGATATACTGGGCCGAAGCCCAGCTCGTCGTCAGTCACGGCGACGAATGTGGGGCAGAGGAGAGGCGATGGCGTCGTGGTGGCTCGGGTTCCCGCGGATGGGGGTCATCCCTCTGGCAGGCCGTGAAGGTGATCCGCGTGCAACGGCAGCAGGTGAGACAGCTCCTGGGAGCCCTGGAAGAAGGATGTTAAAAGAACAAGGGAAGGGGGAAAAAAACGCACCTAACAGAAAAAACGCCAGCCAAAGTCCCATTCTTGGAAGGACAAAGGACTGGGCTGGGGGTTCAATGTTCGAGTTCAAGTCATGCGTTGAACGTTGAACGGTTGTGGTACACTTTCCCACGCCACAGATTCAGCCTCCGACCAACACTTTTTTCGTCTAAGTCTTGGTCTACACGGCCAAACGGTGAAACCGTCCTGAGGTTGCCCTGGCCAAAAACTACCGCGTTTTCGATCAGATACACTCTGTAATTAGTGAATGCAGCCAACCACAGTTTTGATATTGTAATAACCTGTGGTCTGACTTTGAATTGAACATGACATGGTGACCGGCTTGACCCGAGGATCTACCGTTTTCGGCAGGTGCTTTATGTTGAGTCGCGCCAGGGGGTGCTGGCAATCCAACCTGAGGTTCTCCTGAGCTGACACTCCGCTTAGCGAGAACTCAGTCACTCTTTCGGCCACATTGCGATACATAGGTCGTTTGTCACATCACCATAGTTTATCTATCTGAATACCTTGGAATTGAGTACAATCCACACTCTGGCTCACATTAACTGAACCCTTGTTTCACTTGAAAGCGGTACAGCTGATGACCAGCTGATGGCCTCCGCTTCACATGAACGTACACTGGACTTGCTGCTCCCATCAGATGGTATCCACCATTCTCCAACCTCTTGGCAACCTGGAACTAACCTGCGGCACAGTATGGGAAAGACAGCCAAACAACACATTTATCTGTCGTGTCTGCAGAGATGCCAGGTCTCATACAAGATCAAAGGCTCTTCGGCATGCAGAATCGGTCCATCACAAGAACGCTGTTGCTTACATGGCTCATAAAATACCGACAGTCGCCGTGAATGAGACAAGCAAGCCACGTGCAGACCATGGTGTTGTGCCCGAATCTCAGCACTCAGACAGCGATCCTGTATACACACTTGGTTATCTCCCAGATCTGGGTAACGATTACTCCGACGAGATTGAAAGTGTGCAGAGTGAGCATGACCTGATCATGCGTGCGTTGCAGAACTTTCTTTCCGACGACAATCTGTCTGATGAGGAGACCGTGGAGCAATCTGCTCAGGAGCACGAAGAGGGTATGGTCCAGGCTATATTTCACACTGAATTGATACTAATTATTAGATCACCTAGAATATCGGCTGCAAGAAGACTCAGAGGAGCTAACGCAAGATGTGCTTGAGGGGTTTACATCACGTGCGCAAGATGAATGGTACCCGTGGCCTGATAAGATTGTAGGTTATTATGTCGCTCGACACTTGTTTCGCGCTTTTGCTCACCCAAGTTTGCAGAGCTGTGCCCTCGACATTGTGATGCACCTCCCACAGTCATCATTTTCGATCCGCCAACTTGACGTCATGAATTGGCTGCTGAATGCCAATGGGGTCTCAGGTACTCGGAGCACTGCGAGCATGCGCCGCCTCAACAAGACTCTCCATGACATGTGTGGCATTCGAACGCTGCCCTATGATGGCGCACTCGGAAACTGATTTTATGTCAATTCTCTTGCAGATATCATAGCCCAGGTACGTTGGTTATTTGTTTCGCAATGATATTGACATATGTAATACTATGTAGGAAATGGCAAATCCTCGCGTGCGGCCACATCTCCGGTTCTACCCAGAAGATGCTGGCAGACATGTTAGCGAGTACTGGCACGCTCGTCACTGGGTTCAAGATGCCAATCCCATGCATGTCACGCCAATGGCAGTAATTGGGTCTCAACAATTCTGGATGTTCGAGCCTTGTGTCCTGAAGACCGGTGATACGCCTGTGCCCTCCCTGCCTGGTGAAATCGCACCATTTACACTTTCCAGTACCTTCTTAGACTCGCTCGTGCTTTCTCGCGCTTTCCCGCGCTCTCCCGCGCTTTTGCGCGCTTTCTAAGCGCCGCGTTCCCGCGCGGCCCGCCGCTTTCCCGCGCTCTCTGAGCGGACTCTCCCTTTTGCGTTTTAGCATTCCCCTTTCCCCTGTGTTTATCTAATTCACCCTCTTTCCTTAGCCTACTCTCCTTAGTATATAGGCCATGTATTTACAACTTTACACCTCAGATTCTAATAGTAGAGTTCTCCCCTCCAATTTCGGACTTCAGAGCTCAGTGCAGCTCTCCCCTCGCGTTCCTCAGTGTGCCGCACTTGCGCGCGGCCTTAGTGACTCAAGCGCAACGCGTTACCGACCCCGGCGGCCACTCATACGAAGTTTCGCGCCGCATCGACGCGTGCGCGACCGTTTGCGACCACTCGCGATCGACCGACCTCGTTCCCTCTCCCGACATCGCCGCACTTGCGCGCGGCTCTAGTCCTTCGACACCAACGCGCCCGCGACCGCCGCGGATCCGCATACGACCGCTCGCGCCCCGCGGAGGCCTGCGCGACACCTCGCAACGCTTCACACCCCCTAGACCCTGCGCAACTCTGACTGTTTCCCAACGCTTAGGGACAGTTTAGTGTATCACCGGTGCCATTGTAATGCCTTCGCGTTGGTTTATCCGCAACCGTGTCATACATGCTGTTGCTTGGACGCTTCGGTCCTATAGGTCTAGTGACCATATTATGGGTTGGATTGTTGAAGAGTACAACAATGTTGTTGTCCCGCAATCCGACTTTCTCGTCCCATTTGCGAGCTGGGGTGCCAGTGACACGACCGCATCACTTCCTGACCCTAAAAGAATACTCGGTACGTGTCTGGATCCTATATTACTGATTACACTGACACCGATGATGTAGGATCGCTTCTTGATCCTACCGGGGATATTCAGGAGTGGACACGGACTGATCCCACAAGTGGGAACTACTGGCGTGGTCTGGCACATGGGGCCCGTGTTGTTTGCTTTCCAATCTGGCTATACTGCGATGACGTGTCCGGTAACCTCTCAAAGAAATGGAATAAACACAATTCTTTCCTATTCTCCGCCGCTGGTCTCCCCCGTGCCCTTATTCAACAGGAATACAATATTCATTTTCTTTGCACCTCGAACCTTGTGCCGCCATTGGAGATGCTAGATGGCATTGTGATGCAACTTGAGTATGTGCCGTACACGTTCGCCTTACATTTGCACAGGGCTAACGTCGCACAACAGAGATGCATGGAAAACGGGTATTTGGGCTTGGGACTGTGCTCTAGAAGAACGTACGCTCGTGATTCCATTTGTAGCTGGCCTACTTGGAGACAATCCAATGCAAAGTGAGCTATCGTGTCACATTGGGCCAGGCGGCAAGTATATCTGTCATATCTGCAATGTCAAGGGAGCCGAGAAGGGTCTGGGTCATTCGCAAGGAGCAGAAAACCCGTCAAACCAGGGAGAGCATGACGGACTGACTCCCGACGAGTCCTCCACAGCTGCTGGAAGTGATGGCGATTCTGTGAGCGCTGGACCGTCTGCCCCTCGGGTGCGTAGGAAAAAGGAGGAATCTATGCAAGAGATGGTCGATAGAGCGACACGATTTGTTCAAGTAAGTGATTATTTCTCCTTAACCTATGTTCACGACTACTGACTGCTTGCTCAAAGATAGGAGAACTCCGAACAAAGGCGGCGACTCTGAAAAAAATTGAAGAGATTGTTCAGAGTGCGCGGCACATTGGCAACCAGACAACCATCAAGGATCTAAAGACGAACAGTGGGATCAAGGACTCGTTCCTTGATTCATTCGTCAATCGCCTCCATTCCTCGTACAAGGGACTGTCTGGAAATTTGGCAAAGCAGTTGGCTTTGAACAACTGCTTGGCTACGCTTCCCAACAATATCATAAGTCCTGTGTGGCGCATTGAAGGTGAGCATATACAATCGACCTGTGCGTCTGACACTTATCTTGCGGTCTGTTAGGCCTTGATCCACACTCTGACACGCCTGTGGAAGTTCTGCATACTGTGTTGCTTGGCTTTGTAAAGTACTTCTGGCGTGATGTCATCCAACATCAGGTCGGTCGAAGTGCAGCACAGAAGGATCTCCTCAAGACTCGCCTCAACTCATTTAACGTATCAGGACTTCAAATCCCACCACTTGCTGGACATCTTCTTGTGCAGTACGCTGGTTCTCTGACAGGGCGAGATTTCCGAGTAATCGCACAGGTTGCCCCATTTGTTCTCTATGACTTGGTGGTGCCTGCGTGCTTCGAGTCTTGGTGTTACGTTCCTTCTGGGACGTATCAATCCGACTTGGATTAGGGACCGGTTTGCTGAGGGTTGAGGCCAAACAGAGGCAACGGCGATACAGAAGTCGAGAATGATAGGGAAGAAGTCGGTGTACGACTTATAGCGGAAAGCTGATGACGGCGAAGAGGCAAGCACACACACAGGGACTAGGAGCTAAGGTGCAGGAAAGGGAAGGTATTCCTCAAGATATCAAAGCTAAGGAGTCTACACGCAGACATCCTTCTACTTATACACAAGGGATGGAGCTTTGAAGCCCAGCAACCCTAATACACAGCCACGAACCCTAATACGAGTGTCCAATGGCATAAGGCTCTCGATCAATCATCAGTCAGCAGTCACATCAGTCACGAGTCACGATCTGCATCACACGCTATCGGCCGGTCCGGGCACAAGCTCATCCGGACCCTTCTGGACAAGTCGAGGCAGGCCACGTGCCAGGGTCACGTGACGGCCGTCTTCCACTCCTCTACTCCGGTGAGGGACTCACATCGCGGTACGTCTGGTCGCCATTCTTCACCCAGTCCAACAACTCTTCCTTGGTTGTGACGCTGTACGCATGGCTGTCTTCCTCGCGGGGGTACTCCAGGGGCTCAAACGCAACACTTGGGTCTCGCTTTCACATCTTATTCCTCTCATCTGGCAGCCGGTGATCCAAGACATTGATGATTATATCGTGAGTCGTAATATCCGTCTTTTCTGTATAATGCTAACATATACTTTTAGGATCGCCTAGAGATCGCCATCAATGACTTCCTTATGCGAACCGCAAAATGGACGCCCCGCTGGTTCAACAAGCCTAAGTTCCACATTTTGTTACACCTTCCCACACATGTCCGGCGCTTTGGTCCCGCTATACTTTTTGTTACGGAGCCCTTTGAATCATTCAACGCCATCATCCGTGCAAAAAGCATTCACTCAAACCGCCTTGCTCCCTCTCACGACATCGCACTTGCGTTTGCTCATGCCAATCGGGTCCGCTATCTGCTTAGTGGTGGTCGTCATCGTGTGTGCCCTGGTGAAGAGTTCGGCCGGTACTCAAGTTCCTTCAACTCACTCTCTACGCCGGCATGCGTCGCCGCATCTGGGATCTCACTTGATGCTGGCGAGGCGGGAGTATGGCGACATGGAGCACCTGGGCCACTGAGACTTATTGAGGAACATGCAGTAATTAGAAGCTATCTTGGCTTGGATGCTCCATCCAATTCTAATCGCTTTGGTATGTGTCTATCTACCCAGTTATCTAGTACTAATCTTATTTTGCACCTTATTCTAGGCACATGTACACGCGATAAATTGGACGCCCGTTCGTATCATCAAACCAAAGTGTATACGTATTTCCCTGTGGTCTTGGAAAGGTTGTCAGCAGCAGCAATCCCACGTGCGCAAGAACGGCTGGTTGCCACCAATACCTCAATGGTGTTGACAAACGGCGACGCTTGCCGGGTCAATGACTGGGTCTTGATTGATCCACTTCACGCCGAAGGCCAGAGACGAACTGTGGCACAAGTACAAGAAATCCTTCAATTTATTGGATCAAGTGCGCAACAAGCATCACGGCCAGACGCGATCTTATTGCAACGTGCAAATCTCACATGGGACACCAGTGCCCAGTTGTATCGAATGCCAGTGGTAATGCTCTCCGATGATTGGGAACTTCTTCAGATTACGGTATGTTATTTTGTATGAACATTTTCCGACACTTACGCCACAGCCCTCCAGGCCATTCGGTCCACCGTGAACGTTCAACACCGGTGCTATAACCATGAATGTAAAGCATCTGGTGTTGAGTATATTTATCAGGAGCGGCAAGTGACAACGCAGACAAGACACGTTGTCGAACATATCAATCCATCGGACCGCGTCCTTAACACTTGCCGGATGCGAGATGCGGCCCAACTGGACACTTTTCGATTCCAGATTGACCCTACTTCGATTTTATTTACTGATGCCATTCTTGAAGGTGCGCAGAAAGATTTTGATTCTCACTCAGGCAGATCAGGAGCAGGAGCTCTCAGAGGAGGATTATTATCGATGGCTGGGCCAGATCGGTTAGGACGGTGAAGAGGACGAGGAGCATCTACAGGAACACAATCTAGCAGTGCTCAACGTAGCACAAGCCAAGGTGGTGGCCCACCTGGACCATCACGCGCATCACGTCTGAACATAGACTCTTCCATGTAGAATATCTATATCATCCTTCTGAGCTCGTGCCGTGATCGCAAGTCAGACATGCGGCAACTGAGCAATGTCACAGTAACACAGTCACAGCGTGTCCGATTATCTCTCGTCTCCTTTTGCCTCCTTCCCTGCCCCCCAAATGTCAATGAATAGCGCAGAGTTCGCTACTTTTTTGAGTCAAATGTGATTTTGAAACTGATCTCAGTTCGGCGTTTCAATCAGCTAACCGCAGTGACTAGTGCACGGCTGAGCCACTATACCGCACTCAGCAACTCAGACCCCCCTGAAAACGAACCAGCCGCCTCTTCTCTGACGAACAAGCAAGAGTTTTCCCTCTTGCTCTTACAGTCAATTCTTATGAGCCTGAGCTCAATGGACACCCAATTCGTCTTCCCCCAAGTTCAAGTTCCCAACGCGCCTCGGGCCTCCTGCGCTCCCCCTACACAAGGGAGTTCACCACCTTCTGGCCTTTCTGGATCAACTGGTTCAAACCCGACAACCCATTACACCACCCCCCCGCAGGCTCCCAGCACTCAGAGGGCTTTTCACCCGCCAGGCCATCACACGCAGACTCCATGGAGCCCATGTCGTACTTCACCACCTCGTATACCTTCCCCCAGCTTCAACCAGGCGTCGCCTGTGTATGACCCCGCCCTTTTGGAGTCCCCCAGAAGAACCGGTCTCACTACGTCTTTTGTCGACATGGTTGCGAACGACTTCGGTTTCGGTGACCATGACCAGGAATTCCACGCAGGTCTCCATTCATTCGCTCGAGTAAGTACTATCTCCAACAGCCTTCTAACCGACTAACATATATGAAGATGGGTAGAGACTTATCGAAGTCAGACCTCGCAACACGCATGTA
Organism: Lactarius pseudohatsudake; assembly: GCA_021525015.1. Taxonomy (NCBI): domain Eukaryota; kingdom Fungi; phylum Basidiomycota; class Agaricomycetes; order Russulales; family Russulaceae; genus Lactarius; species Lactarius pseudohatsudake. The sequence goes on along the minus strand of JAKELH010000270.1, from coordinate 30,111 downwards.
TACTCTGGGGATTTCATACGAAGTTATGAGGGAGCTACGCAGCCGTGCAGAGTCATTGCAACGGTTTGAAATGATACTAACAGACGTGTCTGCCCGACTTGAAAGCACCTTCAATTTCACAAATGAGCAGAAGGTACTTACCTGTCTTATTTCCTCCGTCCTTCATTGATCGGCCTGTAGGCGAATATCCGACTCATTTCCGGGCAAGTAATTTTTGAACCAAAGCGAGTCTCATACATGCAGATTCACTTAGACGTTGAGGTAATAGTGGATTTTATGCATCCAATCACCGTGTCATTGATGTCTTATAGGCTTGGATTCGTGAAAATCAGAACGATCTCCATTTCACGAACATCTACTGCAACCTTTCCCGTCAGAAGTTGTTGATGAGTGCGATCAAGCGTGCGTGTTCCAGTGTGCGCAACAGGTATCGTGAAATGGTATGTTCTATCGTCAACTTCTGCCAGAGTGCTACTCATAAATTTACAGATTCGTAACAGTGTCGATGACGACGACAGCAAAAATTCCACTTTGAATGACTTTGTTTACAAAGTCGCAAACCGTTTCCATCCTTCAAATGTCTCCCGCTTCATCAACACACATACCATTCAACACGTGGCAATCCTGGTATGTTACAGTACTCAGTATAACATGTCGCCTCTCATCGAACCCTCTAGCGCTGTTTTGCCCTTGAAAATCCCGAGCTCCTTGGTGTCGGAGAAGCTGAAGATGAAGACGACGACTATGGAGTAGTACCGGGGGGCGCCGGCACTGGCCCCAACCCAGAAGCCGGAGATGGAGACGGGCCCACAGACCCGCTGCGTCCAGGGAGTGCTGCATCAACAACCACCAATGGCTCACATGGAAAGAAGCGCAAGCGCGTCAATCGTCAAAAAGGTGGCGATTTCTGGAGTATGGTTGAGAAATGGTTTGCCGCACGCACAACCTTAGTGCAATATGGCCCAGCATGGAACAGTCCTGGCTGGAAAACGTGAGTAGCGTTCTTAACTCCTCATAAATGCCACTTGCTCACTGTTATATTCCGACGTGCCTAAGGTATATCAAGGAAACTGTAGATAATGACCATACACGCTTCCGGCCGTGCACTGTCGAAAACCCATACCTTGCAGACTTTGAACCAGGTGTAGGCACTGGCACAACCGACACGGAAGGGCCAGGGAACGCGGTGGCCACATCTGCGGGGAGCTCCGTGTTCCGAGCTGCAAGTGCAATGGCAAGTATCCTTGATGGCTTTTAGGGTCGAATGTCATACTTCTTTGTACTCTAAGCGTCGTTATCTGTACATACACGAATCTATTGCTATTGAACTGTCTCTATCTAGTATGAACTGCACTTCAATTTGGTGTGATTTGAGGTTTGCGATCCCCACGGAATAGGCTTCTCCTTCGCCACCCCTCAGGCTGACTTTGAATGCACCCAACGGTTGTCGGGCCTTGGCACTGCGGATGGACACTACCCACGGAATAGGCTTCTCCTTTGCCACCCCTCAGGCCGACTTTGAATGCACTCAACGGTTGTTGGGCCTTGGTACTGCGGATGGACACTACTGACAATGAGGCTACGGTGAACCCACGCACAGGGTGATGTCCATGCCACGCGTGTGCATCCCACCGGGATAGCTGAATGATGAAATTTGGGACAGCATCCAGATCAATCTGGGACTAACCGATATTGGAGGAAACGACAGCCTCAGGCTGGTTTTGCTCCAGCCTGAGTGCGATTCACCCCATATCATAAGCAAGGTTTAAATCCGTCCCACGGTACAATCCCAGATAACCAGGAAGTGAAAGCCCTGCAACAATTTGTACTGCTTCCACTGGTACTCAGTTGCAATCGGAACGGACCACAAACCCAACAGCTGTCGGCCCACGGTAGTTGTATTCACTAAAACATACATTTCTATCCATCGTTCATCCTGCCATCTGGTGGCCAAAAACTACCATAGGTCGTAATTAGAGCATCCTCAGGTTACTTTTCCCACGGCAACCTCAGGACGGTTTCACCGTCTGGCCGTGTAAGTCAACTGTGCGTGCAAGTTCAACGTACATAACTTATGTACTGTACATGTCCCGTCGCATACTAACATTTGACAGGTCCTTCCACTGCCACACAGCCGCTGTGGCACCACACCCCCACAACCGTAGCCGTCCACCTCTCTGACCTCACCGCCTCAGTCGTAAGTCCCTCGTCCACCCGTTGTTCCTTCCACTAACTACCACCACCACCATCTGGGACCAATGCGAGTCCCACGCGACGACGTAGCCACGCCGGGGCGTGCTTTAACACAACCCGCAAGCGACGACGGCGCAGGCACAATGGCATTGGCACGACGGCGCAGGCACGATGGCGTTGGCACGACAGCGCGATCCCGACAGTGTCGGCCACGACGGCGCGACCACAACAGTGCAGCCACGACGACCGACCACGACGACGCAGCCGCGCCACGCCGCGCTGTAACTCAACCCGCAAGCGACGACGGCGTGACCACAACAGTGTCGGCCACGACGGTGCGGCCACAATGACCGACCACGACGACGCAGCCGCGCCGCGCCGCACACAGCCCGTAAGTGACGATGGCGCGACCACAATGACGCAGCCGTGCCCGCCGTGCTGTAACACAACCCGCAAGCGACGACGGCGTGATGACAACAGCATCGGCCACTACGGCGCAACGACGACAGCGTCGGCCACGACAGCGCGATCACGACAGTGTCGGCCACGACGGCGCGATCACGACAGCGTCGGCCATGACGGGGTGACCACGACAGCACGGTCACGACGGCATCGACCACTACGACAGCCACAATGGCGCGACCACGACGACAAAGCCGTGCCACGCCGTGCTTTAACACAACCACAAGTAATGATGGCGCAATGACGACAGCGGCTACCGCGACGGTGCAACAACGACGGGGGCGGTGGTGATGATGGCCATGGCGGCGAGCGGTGATGGAGTCTAGGTGCATATTACTAGTAGATATTGTACTTAATATCCTTAACATAATATGATGATATGCTTAACTTAAGGTCAACTTGAGATACTTGACTGATTAGCCACCACTTCCTGATTGGCACCTACTTACTGAGTGGCTACTACTTACTGATGGCCTACTACTTATTGATGGGCTAATACTTGACAGTTCTTGTAATACTTACTGAAGGGCTAATACTTACTGATGGCCAAATACTTACTGATGGCCTACTACTTGGTGGGCTTGGCCTAAGTAGCTGCCAAGTGGTAGGCCATCAGTAAGCAATTGGCCATCAGTAAGTATTAGCTGTATCAGTAAGTCTTGGAATAAGTATTAGCCACATCAATAAGTATCACAAGAACTGCCAAGAAGACAAAGGAAGTTGAAGAGGTATTATATTAATAATTTTAGCCAGCATCAATTAGTAGGCCTACTAGGTAACCACTGATGCAGTGTAATACAGTAATACTTGGCCTAATACCTTACCAGTGCTCAATGCTTACCAATACTTCAGAAGCCAGATTCTTAACCAATTGTTCTTAACCTTGATACTTACTCCACTTTACAACATTGACCAGTGACCATGTCTTAATATTGTATACATATTTGGATATTTGCCTTTGCTTAGTGTACTTTCTTATGTCTTAGTATGCTTTTTTTGTTGGGTCCTCTTAGTGAGAATTTGCCAAGTCAAAAATAAGCAACTTGGACAACTTGATGTGTTTATTTAAGAAATAAGACAATTAAGCACACTAAGTTTTTTTCTGATTTTCCTGATGCTGTTCGTTTCATGACGTATGTCTTCCTGGTTTTCCTCCCCAGAGGAATCAGATTCACCCTCGGACAAAGCAGCCACGGGTTGATGACGCATATGTGGATAGGGAGACGGATGCTGGGCGGGAAATGAGACAGCAGCACCACACGAAGCAGATAACGTACCCTCCTTTGTCTTTCACTTTGTTGTTCAACACGTCGGCCGTGTTCCAACGCACGTTGTTCTCGTTCTCGGCGACGATGTTGCGAGCGTTGAGCGGGAGTCAAAGTTGCGTTGCTTCCAATGTTCTCTCCAGCGGAAGTCTACAGTTCCGAACAGTAGGTCGGTACAGCAAGTCAACGACCAGAGCACTGACCTCCAAGCGAACATTGTTATCTGCCCTCTCTCTCTCCCTGCGGCGGCGTTGCCCGATTTGTGCAACATTGAGACGGTTCAGCGAATGATGAGACAGTGTCAAAACAGGTTGCGTATTTCATTCGTCGTCTTCGCGAAGACGCAAAACCAGTCGACGAGTGGATATGGTTGGATCGGACATCACGTACGTGGTAGAGCAAAGACAGGGGCAAGTAAGTGAACCCCTAAGTCAGCTTTCTGTCGCCAGTCAAAAATGACAGGCAAACGCATACATTATTTCCGATCAAACCGAAAATATGCCAACATAAGGAGGACACGGAAAGCAGAGAAGCGATGAATGGGGAAACCCCAAAAAAATGGCAAATAGGTACCACCATTGGAACACGACAATGAGATTTAATCACCATCTGCAAACTAAATTTTGCTCTTACGAGCCAGGGGAGGGGAGCCGCGGCACACTCATTGTTGTATAATCAGCGGGCTGACGAACTCTGCCTTGGGAGGAGTACACACCGATCAAATGTGCAAGTCCTTCATTTGAAGGCATGGAACAGTGTCTGTCGACGATTCACCAGCGGTGTCCGTCTCGATCACATGAGAGACGACAATGACTGTTCCACACGCTGCACAGACACTATCTCCGTACTGTCCTCCACCGGAGAAGTCGAGTTGGACGAAGAGGGAGGGGGCGCCATCGAAGCGCACTCACTACGATGTTTCTTCATACGGCAAAACTATCACAGAGAGCGTCAGCGAAATTAACAACCAAACGGACAAATACATACCGTCTTCTCTGAGTGATCGCCGTCTCTTTTCTTCGTGTCATACTCACGCAATCAATGCAAACGTTGGCATTCCCGTCAAGTGAGAATATGTACATCACCTATACAGCACCAAACGTTGGCATTTCCTCGCCCCCAAAAAAAATACATCACCTGTAGAACACGTGGTGCTCATGATCAGTAAATAGGAGTAACCGCGAATAGACGATAGGAGTAACCGCACAAGGGGGTGGCGGGACCAGAATCCCGAACAGGACGTTGGGGGGGGGGGGGTGGTCCGGTGGAGGCCTGGAAAAAATTTGGACCTTCCTAATTAGGAAGTGGTCCCCCAGTGGTGATACGAGCGCGCTCTCCCTGGCTGATGAATCGTGATTTTCACACTTTATAGATCCCCTGCAGTGTGTTGCCTGTGTTCACTTGTGTCTCCTGTGCTTTCCTGCACTTTCCTACGCTCGCTTCGCTACTTTGCCGCATGTTTCGTCGCTTTCCCGCACCTTGTCCCGCACTCCGTACATTTGGCTTCCTCACTCTTCCAAGACAATTTCTATGTGTGTAATACAGTTATTGTACAAGTAAATGAAGGCCTCCCTAGTATGCCTGTCTGAGCCCCTCGCTGCCGTCGGTGTTAGTATCGGTGTTGGTGTCATGGTGTTGCCGCGTTGTGTCGGCGTCGAAGTGCTGCTGCGTTGTGTTGATGTCGTAGTGCGGCGGTGTTGTGTCGGTGTCGCAGCGCTATGTCGGCGTCGTGACGTCGCCGCAGGGCTTGCGCAGCGTATGGGCGTCGTAACATCGCCGCAGGGCTTGCGCGTCGCATGGGTGTCGTGACGTCGCCGCAGGGCTTGTGCGGCATATGGGTGTCGTAACATCGCCGCAGGGCTTGTGCAGCGTATGGGTGTCGTAGTGTTGCTGCACCGTGTTGATGTCGTAGCACTGCAGCGCTGCATCGGCGGTGTCATAGCACTGCGGTGCTACGTCCGAGTCGGTGTTTGTAGCGTCGGCGACTCGCACGGCGTATGGGTGTCGTAGCGTAGCGGTGCTGTGTTGATGTCGCAGCAAGTGTCACAGCACTGCGGCGCAACATTGTCGTAGTGCTGCGGCGCTGTTGTGGTGTTGCCGCAGGGTTTGCACGGCGTGTCGGTCCCATGTCGCAGCAGCCTAGAGTCATGGCTGAGTTAAGACGACTCTTGCGCGCCGTAATGAGGCAAAAATGGTGGGCTTGCACACGACAAGGGTGGATGCACCGAGCGGTGAGAACCTATTTGAAACCTGCAAAGGAAAACAGAAAGTAGTCAGTTACAGGTCAGTTAGGAGGAAATCACACTTAGCTTAGGTTCAGTCGATGAGTGCTGAGCGTTGAGGACGTCATGTTGATAGTGCGATGGTCAGTGTTGACGCGTTGATGTGTTTACAATATCCAGTCCGGTGATTTCCATACCGATGACATATACACGTGATTTAAACATACCATATATGGAAATTGGGGGGGGGGGAGGGAGCCGAAAACTGCCTGAAAAAAAAAAACTGACATTATGTCAAAAATTCCGGTCCCGCCACCCCCTTGTAACCGCAAATAGATGTGAGCAGCACCGCAAAGTGGTCGCCAAGTTGCCAATTCGATCACTCCTTGCCATAAAGAGGAAAAAATATGACTCATTGTATGTGTCAGCAAAAAAGTTCGTTGAGCATTTATATCATGATATTGTATAGATTATTACGGCACAGCCCTGAGCGCTTTTGGTTCATGTTTCAGCTTTTCTGGTGGCAATTTAACAGCTTTTTTGCCCATTCCTTTGCCCATTCTGACTGAGACTCCAACATGTGGTGTCGACAAGGGCAATGGCACACTTGCACCACGATAACTTGCTGCACTCAAGGCAGCCTCATACTTTGAACATGTCGGTCATCACGCTATTACAGAAATGTCACATGGGTCACGGATGTGACGATATCCATAGTGCATATTATCTCATACTAGCGACTGCGGACCGGCCCGAAGGGCCAGTCTGTGTGCATCAATTTTTGGATTTGTCCAAAACGCATCTGTAAATAAACAGTAAGGAAGTGTGACGTGTCGTAGGTAGGTTCGTGGCGGTCACAGTCGTGTGTCTGTTGAATGGCCAAGGCTGCGCGTGAGTGCTGCGTGGCCACGGTCGGGAAATGGAACGGTGGGGTACACTGAGCCCCTGCTGGGTCGGGTGGTCGCAGGCAATCGCAGACAGTCGCGCACGCTTCCGCGCGACGCGAAACTTCTCAGAGGTGGCCACCTTAGACGGTGATGCCTTGTACTTGAGTTGCTAAGGACGCGCAAGGGTGCAGCGAGGTGGAGAATAGGGACAGTGGGCTGCATGGAGCCCTGCTGGTCTGGGTGGTTGTGGCCCGCGGGCGATCGCAAACGGTCGCGCACGCTTCCGCGCGACACGAAAATTTGCAGAGGTGGCCATCATGGCCGGCAACACATCATACTTGAGTCACTAAAGCCGCGCGAGGGTGCGGCACGCTGGGGAACGTGAGGGGGCGAGTCGGAATTGTGTGAATGAAACATGCAAAGGATGCCTTTTGCGTCCAGTAGTATAGGAGTCGTTCGATCGGGTCTATGCCATATAATATCAATCCTTTTTTGCCTTGGGCACAGGAGTATGCTATGACATACTGTGTTCGTACTCTCTTGTAGCTCATGTCGTCGTCACCAAACGTGCAATCTCCATTACATGGTCTACAGTAACCGCGGATGACATGGAAGACACATTACTGCCTGCGACACTTATTTTCGAAGAGAGAGCACGTAGTGATTGGCCTGTGTCACCCCGTCCTCAAGGGTACGGGTTGGGGTCTCGGGGGTTGAGAGGTTTCCTCGCGGTTTTGTATTATGTGTGGGTACACTACAAAGCATAATATAATTAACTGCATAATCTCGTCGTCATCGCCCTCCCCGCTGCCGCCTTTGTCACCGCAGCCATCACTCATGCCGCCACCGTTGTGGTCGCCTTCATCGCTGCTGCCATTGTGCCAGGCTGATCGTTGTCGTCGTCAATGCCGGCGTTGTTGATTGTGATTGCTTTCGTCGTCGATGCCAGCACTGGTGATTGTCTTGGTTGTCGACACCAGAGCGGTGGTGATTGTCTCTGTCATCGATGCTGGCGCAGTGGCGATCGTCTTCAACATCGACACCGGCGCAGCGGTGCGTGGTGCCCCCATCAAAGGAGATGCCGTTGCATGGGATTGCGTCATCGCCCGAGACACGCCCCCGCGCCTGACAGAGCCCGCCTTGCATAGTACCAGTCGGGCCATGGTCGTGCTCAAGCAAGCGCAGGGCAGCGAAGGCCGAGCTTGGCCGTGCGCAAGCTGGGCCATTCTGTGGTGCAGGCGACACCACCCTTGCAATGTTTGCCGTTGCCAATGTTGAGGCCTGAGGCTGCGGTTGCGGCTGCCCAATGAATACCGACATCTAGAAAGGTCAGTAATGTGTGATTCGCCCAAAGCAGGGAGGTGCTTCAATTCGACGTCTTGTGTACACACCCCCTACATGGGATAGAGCCGGTGAACCTATCATCTAAGGCCGGAGAGTGGTGGGGACAATGCCTGCTCGCGTTGTAAGGCAGCGGTTGGTGCTGTTGTTGTTGCTGCTGAGCTACGCAGGTCCATAGCTGCATGAAATACCTAGACGGATGCCGCAGTTCAAGTTAGCCATCCATTCCAAAGAAAAGTTAACAAACTTACACATTGGTGATGAACGGATGTCACAGAAAGCTGGCACTAACGTCGGAGCAGAGGAGGCAGGGCAGGAACGTCAAATAGGGGCAGACTCCCGACACATCAATACGCATACGATTGGTCAGAATTCTGTGTGACAGCAAGAGTGGTTGTCAACGCACATGAGCACCACCAATCTATAAGAAAATATATGATCCAGACACACCGTGCAGCTGATCTCGCTCATAAAGTTGAAGCCCGTCATTTGCGAAACCGCTGCCACCAACGTGGTTACGTGACATGCAATGTACAGCTGCTCAGCGGTCAGTCGTCAGTGCCGCAGGACTTCCGAATGAGAGCCTCACCGCAACGGTCCAACTCCATTTCCGCCGCCCTTGTAGGAAGCTCCATTCAAAGCTCAACGCGCTGAAAAACTCCCATCTGGACGCGGGTTCAGTTGAGCCAGGAGGCGAAATTGGTGCAGACTTCTCACATATACACCTCGGACGTGAAGTGAATGACGTTCAGCAGGGCCTCTGAGTATCCAAAGTATGTGAGGGTCTGCGTCAGGGTGTCGTGGGCAAGGGCGGTCGCAAACAACGGTCCGTCTTGTGTGTCAGCTTGAGAAAGCGAGATGCGACGCAATAGGGGTAGCCAAATGCAATAGGGACAGGAGCAGATGCGAAGGAGCGAAAATGTGGGTGGGAACATCAAATACAGCAGGGGCAGAATAACTTCAGCTGCATAGGGGCTAAAAGAGACCGCAATTAAAACATATGTTTGGTCGGCATTCTATGGGGCAGGAGGGAGACAGATGGGCAGGCCAACGCAATAGGTCGGCTAAAACGGTGTTCCTGTACGTGTGAGCAACACATCAGCGGATGGAGAGTGAGGCATTCAAACATAGCAAGGTCGCAGAAAGCTGGCACTACCGTCTCAGCAGAGAGGACGCAGCGCGGGAACGTCCGCGGGAACATCACATAGGGGCACTCGCCCGACACACATTCAATTTGTCAGGATTCTATGTGTCAGCAAAATGTGTGTCAGCAAATGCATCGTTGATGCTTTATATATTGTATAGATTGCATACAAAAATACCTGGCCGACCCGTATGCATTATGAGCAAGTCTACTGTATAAGAAATTCTCGCCCGTTTCTACTGCTAACACTTTGGCGACTCGGTTTGCATAAATTACCTCGCTGATGGAGTTGCTTCGCTTTGATCAACTCATGCTGTTTGGCCTGTTTCGACTTGCACAACTACGACCTTCAGCAACCCCCCATGTCTTTCCCATCCGTGGAACCTCAATCCAGAGTGGTCTTGGAGAGCCACTCCAACAGTCTACTCGCCCAATTCGCTATACAACTCCGAATCATCGTAGAACGTTATTTGGCGTTCTCCCAAGAAAGGTCCGCCAATGGTGTTCCAGTCTAACAAAATTAACTATTTGATTTTCAGGCGACGTATTGAGGCAACCTAGTCAGTTATTGTCCGAAATCCCCATTTATTTTGACTGACTACTTCTCTTGAAGTATCGATTCCCTACGGAAACTTCATCGCAAGGCAAAAACCATGATGCCTCGTTTGACCCACGTGCCGAACCAACTACAACCAGAGCAGCATGGGATACAGTTAGAGACGATTTAAGAAGGGGTATGCATTTACACACCCTAAACTGTGGCCTGCGGCTCACAGCCGTTGCAGAGGCCAGCACTCAGCAGGCTTTCGTGGATATTGTAGATAACGACGTCATCAAGCCCCTCAGAACATTGAAGGTAAGCCAAAAACATCTCGTTCGGAAGGGCGTACCTGTCCTCACGATAAGGTCGTGGAAGGAAACGAGAGATGAGACAAGAAAGCGGATCGAGGAAGACCTCAAGGGGACTGCCGCAAAGTATGCTGACTACGCAGAGAACACGATCTCGAAGCTCCAGCGGGCATACTTGAAGGAATACCACCCTCAGCAATGTGCTCACTCCACTGACGCTTCGCAATGTCCTCAGGACGTTCCGAACAAAAGGTTTGGAGGTAAGGTCTCGGCCCTATTCCGCAGTCGGAGGGAAGACTTGATCCTGAGCCCATCATGAGTTCCAACTCGGTTTCGGATCTTCAGGGGCCGGCCCGGGTTTCGGAGGAGATTCGAATAGTATTCGAATTTGGTAGGTCGTTCCCATGGCAAAATACGACACGACCAGCATCGGGTCCTTGGGCCATGGCTCTCACCGCAAACAGCACAGAGGAACTCCGAGTTCCTCTGTAAGTAGTCTCTGCAAGTCGTCGAATGAATTCCTGCAAAATCCGGACTCGAGATTTTACAGGACTTCATTTGGCGCAAGTGATGGAGAAAAAGACTACACCAGATACGGTTTGGACTTTCGAGTGTTCATAGATGAGGGGTTTTCGTTTCCGAGAGGTCACCGCGAGCTGATGAAGGTCGGAAAACATACAGCCGATCCTGGCAATTACTGGGCGTGGCAAGGGGCGTGGGCGGGCGAAATAAAAGAAGTGTTCTGGTTCCGAGGGCGGATGGTGAATGAGCACGTGCTGCTTCGTCCTCACGTGAACAAAAACTTAGTCCTTCGTCCAAGCCTTCGTCGCTCCGGAAGAGATCGGCCACTGGCATCTTGGTCAAGAACAATATTGAGTATAACAAAACTATCCTGCGAGTACGTATCAGAAAATAACACACATACACACATAGGTGTTTCTGGTGATGACGGGAGCGGAAGATAGATCACGACTGTACAGTATTACACCTAAACCAACCTGATTCAGTTGCCGCCGTCCTTCGAACCTAGCCCGAACAGTATGCAAACAACGTCACGACGACGTCATTCCTCGAAATTAGGCACTAGAAGCGTACCAAACCCAAAAGTTACGTGGCTTTGGGGTCGTGGCGCGGCAGGTGCTTCAGCCATGCGTGGACGTTCTCGGCGCAGCACCAGGTCTATCCGAGAAGAAGGGAGCATGCAATGCAGACTATTTTGTTGAGCACGAACACGAACCGAACTGCTTGCCCTCCACCTCGGCCCGCATTCCTCCTGGACCAGCCGGGTCGGGCGCGTCAAGCCGGTGGCGGGCTCGACGATGGCCTTGTGCAGCGTGCGGATGTAGAGCTGCTACGTCGCTTCTTCGTCTTGCTGCCCCTGGCAGATGCCTGTCCCAACAGTGGATGGGGCATCGCGCATGTGGCAATGAGAGTCTGGGCTCAGACGCCATTGTCGCGTCTTCCTGGTGCGGGTTACACAGCGGGGGCTGGGCGGAACGGATCAATGGCAAGATCAGCAAGTAAGATGGAGGACGGACGCACTGAGCGCCTGCGCTCCTTCTTTGCGCTGAGGACCTTGAGATCGGGCAGGCTGCGAGTTCAGACCAGCCCGATGTCAGCCAAAATGCCTTGCGCGATGAAAATCGGATACATGCTTGATTTGAGGGGTAAAAGTGGCCGCTTTGGGTCCGCTGAGCAAGTGTTACAGCTCCCTCGTATGTCCGGCTGCGCTGCCATGGCGAGCACGTCTCCATAATGGCCGCTCTTAAAGTGGGTCTAAGAAAAGAAGTCAACCATGGCGCGCTCGAGTATGTCAACGACGCTGCTGTTCCCAACGTCTAGAAACCGACTATGCCGACTGCGATGTTCGTCCCGGAGGAGGCGGAGGCACACCGGTTTGTACCAGGGAAGATATTCGCGCAGGCCCGAGAGCTGAAGGGAAGCGCTGAATTATGTGGCGGAGGTACTTCAAGTGTGTCAGAGAATTCTAGCCCGGCACCAGGTTCTATCTAGGAACCAGTGAGAGGGAAGGGGAGCACGGAGACAAGCCGGACGGTACCCACCGATCATGTTGGGCACGAACACGGCCACTTTCCCCCTCTGCTTTGTGCTTGTGTGCCTCCTGCGCCATCATCTCGCAGCTCCCAACAGAGGGTATCTCCGACAGAGCGAGTGAGAAGCCGTGCATTGGGGAGAAAGCTACCAGCCAAGCAAACACGAGAGCGTCGTATTGTCGTACTTTCTTGAGGTGAGGACTGAGTAGATCGGCACGTACGGGATGTCATGTCTTTGCGGAACTTGAAGTTGAGCAATCGTGAGACGCCTGTGTCTTACTTGGGTTATGCGCTGGAGCGGTATGAGTACATTTCCCTGCTCCAGCTCGACGACAGCCGGGTGCATATTTGATTTAAGGGGGAAGGGTTGGCTTTACATCGACCGAAAGGATCCAGATAATAAGTATTGGACTTGCTATTTCCCACAACAAATTTATGTCAGTGAGATGACGCAGAATAGGGATTCAACAAATGAACTTACGAGGTCGATAAAGGCCAAGCGCCGACCATGCCATACATTACCCAGGGCTGCGGCCTTGTTGAGCTCAATGTCTCATGCTCTCTCCTCGCACCCGCGCTTGGGATGACGCATCGTCACGCGCCGGCGCAGGGTCAGGAAAGACGGTAGTTGAGATGGAGTTCAAGCTACAGAAAGCGTTCACACCAACACCCATTCGTCTGCTCACGCCTCTGTTACTAGCCCACATGGTAACGACAGGGAGATTGGTGGGAGCGTAGCGCCTCTCCTGCCATGCGCGGAAGGGCCGCTTGAACGCATCGAGCCGAATCCGAGGGGGCGCGGAGCTTGGGAGATGAAGACAAGGACGAGTAGGAGGCCTGTGACGTGCAGGGGGATCCAGGCGTGTCAGAGACATACGAAGCATCTCGGAAGTCCAGTCCTGTTCAGAGTCTTCAGACGCAGGAATGCTCGTGAATGCTATGCGCAATACCGCACATGGGGTCTTGAACACGCGCTCGCAGTGCTCGGACTGTTTGTAGGCTGCGAGGTATTGGGCTTCCTCGTCTACTTTGCACGCCACGCGTGAATTTGCGAGGGTTGTAGTGAGTATATATCATTTGATGAGAAGCTAGGCCATGAAGTTGGTGATACTGTTGAGCAGGCAGATTCCCGTCAGCACGGTCTTCCGACTGGAGCAAAAGAATGAGCTGGATGCGAAAGAGCCTGAGTAAGGCGGGGCACAACGCACTATGTCATTGCATGAGGAGTTATGGGGAGGCTGTAGGCCTGGCCAAGACATTATTTGCACTGGTGGATGTACTCTGGGTAGAGTAGAGACGACGCGACCCGATAGTACTTAGTCCGCAGGTGGAACGAATAGGACACGACACAGTGGGAATGATCATGTGACTGAGTTGAACCGTGTGAACCATCGATATCGAATCGATCAACAACTCTTGACTCCTGCTTTCACAAACTCCGTTACTCCAATGAACACGCAACAAGCTCCTCGTCAAATTGCAAAGATCCAGTTCCGGGTTCTCATCATAGGACGAGCAAATGCTGGCAAAACGTCAATCCTACAAAGAATATGCGATACCACGGACAGCCCCATTATCTACCGGGGAAGAGGCTGGGCAAGGAAGAAGGTACGAGTTCCAACATTTTATCTGCGAGTCGGATCTCACTGCAGATCAGGTTACACTTGACCCATCCATGGATGTAAGTGACAATAGTATTGCTCTCCGGGTGCCTCTAACAATGAACCAGCGAGGCGAGCACAGCATCGACGACGAACTCATATTCTCCAATCACGAGGGCTACATATTTCACGATTCTCGTGGAATCGAGTCAGGCGGCATAGGTGAACTTCAGATTTTGCAACAATTCATTCGGCGGAAGTGTCAAGAAACACGACTGAGCGGCAGATTACACGCGATATGGTTTGGATTCCCGAATGGTCACGATTACGACAACTGACGGTCATATTTTGAGGTACTGCGTGCCTATGGACAACCACCGTCCAGAACTCGATCTCAAATTTTTCAAGGACATCTGTCCCGACCAGAATGGTGCGAGAGTATGAACATGCGCGACTGTATCTAACAGAATAATTTCAAGTCCCCCGTCATTGCGGTATTTACCAAATATGACCAATTCCGACGAAATGTCCAAATATATGTGGAGGATTTCGGAAGCCCAGACGACAATGTACTTGATGTGGAGGATAAACTATTTCAAGAGCACTACCTGCGCCCCCTCGGTGATGACGTTGTATTCGTGCGATTAGAAAGTGGGTTCAAAGAGAAATACGAGAGTTACATGCTAATGTTTGTCGGCAGAAATGCACATGGAAAGTATGCGCTGCGATAAGCTTATTGAGACGACGGCTGTAGCTTTGACCGACGACATCGTCGGATTGATGCTTTTGGCTGTGCAGAGGGGCAATTTAAAATTGAGTGTTAAAACAGCGTTGAAGCGGTGAGTGCGTCGGTTGAAGGGGAGAGGCGAGCGACGATCACAACAAGCATTGCAGTGCCCGTCCCAGGACTGGCATCAAGGATATAGTTCGGGAATGTCTTATCCCGTTTCCGTACATCTGGGTAAGTGTTGATAGAGTCTTAAATTTTGGTGCACAGATCATGATACTTGATACCGCGCAACTCCTAGTATGTGAGTGGCAACTCTTACTCATGGTTTTCAGATCGACCGACCTGACCACGCTGGTGCTCTACTCTGCAGTTTGTGAGCGGCTACCGTAGTTCGGTGCGTTTCAAGCGTATTGACGACGCGTGTCCTCGGCTCTCCAGGGAGTGAGTGGCTGCCGTGGCTGGCTGCGTTTCAAGCGTACTGACGACGCGTGTCCTCGGCTCTCCAGGATGTGAGTGGCTGCCGTGGCTGGCTGGGTTTCAAGCGTACTGACGACGCGTGTCCTCGGCTCTCCAGGAAGTGAGTGGCTGCCGTGGCTGGCTGCGTTTCAAGCGTACTGACGACGCGTGTCCTCGGCTCCAGGACGTGAGTGGCTGCCGTGGCTGGCTGCGTTTCAAGCGTACTGACGACGCGTGTCCTCGGCTCTCCAGTTGGTGAGTGGCTGCCGTGGCTGGCTGCGTTTCAAGCGTACTGACGAGGCGTGTCCTCGGCTCTCCAGTTGGTGAGTGGCTGCCGTGGCTGGCTGCGTTTCAAGCGTACTGACGACGCGTGTCCTCGGCTCTCCAGTTGGTGAGTGGCTGTCGTGGCTGGCTGCGTTTGAAGCGTACTGACGACGCGTGTCCTCGGCTCTCCAGTTGGTGAGTGGCTGCCGTGGCTGGCTGCGTTTCAAGCGTACTGACGACGCGTGTCCTCGGCTCTCCAGGACGTGAGTGGTTGCCGTGGCTGGCTGCGTTTCAAGCGTACTGACGACGCGTGTCCTCGGCTCTCCAGTTGGTGAGTGGCTGCCGTGGCTGGCTGCGTTTCAAGCGTACTGACGACGCGTGTCCTCGGCTCTCCAGTTGGTGAGTGGCTGCCGTGGCTGGCTGCGTTTCAAGCGTACTGACGACGCGTGTCCTCGGCTCTCCAGGAAGTGAGTGGCTGCCGTGGCTGGCTGCGTTTCAAGCGTACTGACGACGCGTGTCCTCGGCTCTCCAGGACGTGAGTGGCTGTCGTGGCTGGCTGCGTTTCAAGCGTACTGACGACGCGTGTCCTCGGCTCTCCAGAGAGTGAGTGGCTGCCGTGGCTGGCTGGGTTTCAAGCGTACTGACGATGCGTGTCCTCGGCTCTCCAGTTGGTGAGTGGCTGCCGTGGCTGGCTGGGTTTCAAGCGTACTGACGACGCGTGTCCTCGGCTCTCCAGAGAGTGAGTGGCTGCCGTGGCTGGCTGCATTTCAAGCGTACTGACGACGCGTGTCCTCGGCTCTCCAGTCTGTGAGTGGCTGCCGTGGCTGGCTGCGTTTCAAGCGTACTGACGATGCGTGTCCTCGGCTCTCCAGAGAGTGAGTGGCTGCCGTGGCTGGCTGCGTTTCAAGCGTACTGACGACGCGTGTCCTCGGCTCTCCAGTCTGTGAGTGGCTACCGTGGCTGGCTGCGTTTCAAGCGTACTGACGACGCGTGTCCTCGGCTCTCCAGGAAGTGAGTGGCTGCCGTGGCTGGCTGCGTTTCAAGCGTACTGACGAGGCGTGTCCTCGGCTCTCCAGTTGGTGAGTGGCTGCCGTGGCTGGCTGCGTTTCAAGCGTACTGACGACGCGTGTCCTCGGCTCTCCAGTTTGTGAGTGGCTGCCGTGGCTCGCTGCGTTTTATGCGCACTGATGACTGGTGTCCTCGGCTCTCCAGGAAGTGAGTGGTTGTCGTGGCTCGCTGCGTTTGAAGTGCACTGATGACGGGTGTCCTCGGCTCTCCAGTTGGTGAGTGTCGTCACTCGTTGCGTTTCAAGCGTACTGATGACAGGTGTCCTTGGCTCTTTAGGAAGTGAGTGGCTGCAGTGGCTCCCTGCATTTCAAACGCACTGATGACGAGCGTTTTCGGCTCTCCAGTTGGTGAGTGGCTGCCGTGGCTCGCTGTGTTTCGTCCATACTGACGACGGGTGTCCTCGGCTCCCCAGTTAGTGAGTGGCTGCCGTGGTTCGCTGCGTTTCAAGTGTGCTGATGACGGGTGTCCTCGGCTCTCCAGGGAGTGAGTTGCCGCTGTTGCTCTCTGCGTTTCGTGCGTACTGATGACCGGTGTCCTTGGCTTTCCAGTCGGTGAGCGGCCGCCGTGGCTTGCTGGGTTTCAAGCGTACTGACGACGGGTGTCCTCGGCTCTCCAGTTGGTGAGTGACTGCCATGGCTCGCTGCATTTCAAGCTCACTGCTGACGGGTTTCCTCGGCTATCCAGGAAGTAAGTAACTCCCATTGCTCGCTGGGTTTCGAGCGTACTGACGACGGGTGTCTTCGGCTCTTCAGTTGGTGAGTGGTTGCCGTGGCTCACTGCTTTTCAAGCGCACTGACGACGGGTGTCCTCGGCTCTCCAGTTGGTTAGTGGCTGCCATGGCTTTCTGCGTTTCATGCGTACTGATGACCCGTGTCTTCGGCACTCCAGTTTGTGAGTCGCTGCCGTGGCTTGCTGCATTTCAAGCGTACTGATGACGCGTGTCCTTGGCTCTCCAGAGAGTGAGTCGCTGCCGTGGCTGGCTGCGTTTCAAGCGTACTGACGACCGGTGTCCTCGGCTCTCCAGTCGGTGAGTGGCTACCGTGGCTCGCTGTGTTTCATGTGTACTGACGACGCGTGTCCTCGGCTCTCCAGAGAGTGAGTGGCTGCCGTGGTTCGCTGCGTTTCAAGCGTCCTGACGACGGTGTCCTCGTCTCCCCAGTTGGTGAGTGGCTGCCGTGGCTTGCTGCCTTTCAAGCGTACTGATGACATGTGTCCTCGGCTCTCCAGGGAGTGAGTGGCTGCCCTACCTTACTTCGTTCGAAGTATCCTAATTCTATCTGCCTTGGCTTTTTAGACTGTGAGTTTCTGTCCGCCCTTGCAGCGTTGATCACGCCTATCTTTTACACACCATTGATGATACCCATCCCTTCCCAATTAGCCCGTGCGTACATACTTCCCTTTCTGGCCTGCTCCTGGTGTTCACCTTTGGTTCTCCAGTTTGTAAGTTCTTTCTGTACGTTCACTTGAGCAAACATCTCATTTCTTCGACAGATTAACCAGATTATGTCACTGCCCACCATTCAACATGTGTTTTTTTATATATTTCGGTCGTTTATCCCTGGCTTACGATATTTATCTCTAGCTCACCGACACCGACACCAGTCTTCATGATTATCATTTGATCTTTGGTATTCCATTTCATCATTTTCAGGCTGCATCTGACCATTTTTGAAGCTGTTATCCTCATCTTGAAGCGCGCCACTTTCTTACGTCTTTCACACATGTCACCTCGATCAGCTTTAACCCATGCGGAGGTTGACTATCGGGACGCAAATATTGACTCGAGAATTCAACAGTATCTTACTGCATCTTCTCAAGAGCATTCCGACGAGTTATTTACGGACTTTATTATGGCTGTTGATATCCCGTGCCCGCACCAAGGTGTTTCCGAGGATGGTGGGAGATAGATCACATTGAGAACTAATGTACTACGTACTACACTGTACAATGTTTATAGCCAGCCTGAACGAGTTGAAAGCTGTCCATCAGAGCCAGTTTGAACAATAACAGTGGATGCGCGTTCCAGCTGATCCAGCTGAACTGCCACCGGCGGGCCCTGAGCGCGCGGAGACAGGTGCCATGCTACACGACAATGGTACCACTAGATACGTATCAAACCAAAGGTACATGGATATAATGTGACCGTTTGTGCCAAGACTATTCGAGAATTCGAGAAAGGGGCATGCAGACGGAAGGCACTTACCGACCTCGTTGCGAGTTGCGCGTACACAAACCGAACCCTCGCCCTCCGCCTCGCACGACCTATCATAGACTAGCCGGCTGTGGCACCTGGCCGGGTTGTGCAGGTCAGGCACGAGTAATATGGAGGCAGGCTTGTCGGCGACCTTGATTAAGGTGTGGGTGTAGAGATGCTACAGCTGCTCCTTCATCTGCCGCGCCTGGCAGATACCCGCTCCAGGACAGCAGTTGGGATGAAGCGCATGACAGCTAGTTCCGTCAGCGACGAGAGTCTGGGCCCAGACGCGGTCAATAAGTCTGGGTGCGGCGTAGATTGGGTGGAACGGATCAGTGGCCAGGTTGGCAAGTAAGCACTGGTGGACGGAATGGACACCGGACGTATGGAGCAGCTGCACTGCTTTGATGTACTGCGAGCTTTGGAATTGAGCGCACCTGGACACTTTTTGAGTTGCGAGCTAGCACGATGTCAGCTGCAGTATCCTGCGCGACGAACATCGGGTGCGTACTTTTTTTGAGGGCCAGGCTTGATTTTTATTCGAATCTGTTGCGAGGGCTACAAGGTCGATCGAGAACCCGATGTTGTCGAACTTCCCATGATGATTTCGCGTGAACCAGAGGCATGCGGGAAGCATTCAAGCGCGCTTCTGCCCCACGAGGATCACCAGTGGTCAAAAATTAAGCTAGACGGCGTAGTCGGCGCTGCCACTGCCCTATCATGTCATCAGGTATTAAGGACAAGATATGATATGTGAGTTCGCGGTGGCAGCCTCACTGGCAGGATGCCGTCATGATTGAGAAACCGTGAACTTGAAGGAACAGACAACTGTGACAACAGCCCAACGTTTTTTTTTGCTTTCCTGAACTCCGTGGCTCCAATGAACACACACTGGTTCGCATACTGGTAACAACGAATGCCAAAGATCCAGTTCTGAGTCCATATTATAGGAAGGGCGAACGCGGGAAAGATATCCGACATACAAAGAATCTGTGATACAACGGAGAGCCCCATTATACCGGGGAAATAGCTGGAAGGAGGTACGCCGGCTGTGGGTTTTCAATCGTGGCCAATGGTCGCCGTTCTGTAATCACAACCGTAATCACAACACCTCACTCTAGATGTCCTAAAATGGGAAGTGCGTGCAAACAAGTCCAAAGAGACGCATCGCAAACAATCCTCCGATTCCTACCGGCCTCTACTGTATACCGCGACACCAGTGGGGAATCGTGGGAAGCGTTACCGCGACAGTGCTACTTTCCATTACATAATCAACATGTCATAATTGCATCGCCGAGTGAGACTCCCTTGGAGACTCCATTGTCTAAGTCACGATAATCGCTACCACTGTCAATGATTCCCGTTTGAAACAGCTTTTTTTTTTTTGCCTCGACGACTCGCCGCCATCAATACCTACCCACACATCATAAGATAATGGCCTTGGCGATTCTCCATGCAGACACTGAAGTACGCTACGCTACCGCCATTGATGCTCATTACCTCAAGTACTGTACACCCCGCTCCAGAATGCAGGACACCGCGTCATAGGGACTTAGGTGCGTAGACCTCACTCTCTTAGCTGTACTTTGCCTGACCTGCCACCGTGCTCCCTCCACAGCTGGAATGGCCCTGCCTCGCTGCCCTGGAGTCCCGCTCCCGCCACATCAGAGACCTCACACAGTCAAATTTCCTTGCCTACTCCAAGTCATTACTCGACCTGGACCGTTGTGGTTTCGGAAAGGTCAAACATCGGTTGATAGGGTACCTCACCGTCATCAGGCCGTGAGTGCTCGTTCCGGTACCGCCCCAGCTACCGCGAAGCCCTTCCAGAACAGCCAAAGGCGTCTCAAAGCCTCGATTCTTATTGTGAGTTTGTCGTCGCCTTCTCCTCGGTGACTTCACCGAGCATGACAACTCCTGTTGGCTTACATTGCGGTCAACATATCTGAAGATTCGAGGGCGAAGCTCGGTTTGAGGTTGGCAGTAACCGTTGTTCCACTCGATGAGCGTGGTGTCAACGCTGACGCTGCAAGTTTTTGACGCAGAGATACTCGCCCTGGCGCCGCGCGCCTCCACGCGCCTCAAGGCTTACGCTGCCCTGTGCGTTCTTCAGCTACTTTCTTACACCGTGCGCGCAGGCGTCTCACACCCCGCGCTGCCCCATTTTGTCACCTCTGTGCAATATCATCCCACCCACCGCCTTGCCGTACTCGGCGGCAGCCCAGGCCTCGCGACCGCGCTCGCTCCCTGCCACCAGCTACACTACATGTCGCAGTGCAGCGTGAGCACGTTGTACAATGGTCCGCATCGACGTAGATGTATGCACCCGTGGGCGGTTGTTGGTCAGTCTGGCAAAATATGGGCGCGGGGCTCGAGGGTACGTAGCTGCTCTTTGCACCACTGGGACCTAGCTCTGACTGATCATTACGCACTTATCTAGGTCTTGCTACGTACAAGCAGGCCAGCCCGCTATTACCGAACTTGCAGGTGCTCCGCACACCCCACCTGAGGACTACTCCGGACACTGAGGGTGCCAAGGCAGAAGCAGGTCCATTGCTGTGGACACGACCTCCGCTTGGATTGGATTGCACCACGACTTGTTTCCTTCGGGCGGTTACTGGGGACTTGAGTCGGTTCACTTGAACTCAACTCACGTACGCCCGTTTTTCTTCTCTCTCTTTTTTTAGATATTTTCATTGCGCGTATATGATTTTATCTCGTCCGTTCACCATACTTGTCCTTTTATCCTTGAAGAAATGGGCGGGTCTCCTCAGACTGTTGCCATCCAGACGGCCCCTCCTTCGTTATTAATCCCTGCGCGATCGCTACCATGTCCTTGCATGACAGGTGTCTATAAGTCCATCTCAAAGTTCATGTTAACGTTACTCCCACAATGTAAACACATACTCAGCAACTCACAAATTCATCTAAACTGGCGCGATGTGTCTTTACAAACGGAGACTTAGAGCCTGTCCGGCGGCGAAATGGTCGCTCGCGGCACCAGCCAAATGTGAGAATGCATTCTCACTGGTGCCGCTTCCGGCAATGGGGGTGTCCGGCGTGACTATCTCAATCGGAGGCAACCACGGTCGTAAGCGACCGCCCTGCCAAAAGTGAGAAACGACTCTAGAGTCGTTTCTGACCTCTTTCTCTTTCTGAGTCGCATAGACGTGACACAAATTAGTTATTATGTAATAGCAGTGCATACACGAGACCTCGCGTGCATTCAGATTACAGAGAAAGACAACAATAATGTACAGTTTATTTACGTGCTTTTGCGTGTATCTAAGAACCCACCGCTACTTGAGACTCCGGAGCTTTTCCCAAGGCTTTTCCATCGCTTCCTGAATGAGAACTTTGCACGCACCTCGGGACTTGATTGCGACGTACCTGCAAGCTTGCCTGCAAGCGCTTACAATTTGCGGCGCAGGCGAGGACATTGTCAGAGAAGCCCTCTTCGTCTTCAATCATGTTCATAGCGGTCGTGCGAATGTCAGTGGCGGCAGTAGCTGATGGGGCGGGAGGTCGGATGGCGTTGACTACTCCCAAGGCCACGACCAGCGTATTCAAGTTGGTGGTGGTAGCATCCGCAAAGAGGTCACGGTTAGTCATACGTGACTAATTTACATAATTATCAATTTCTCTGTCGCAACCAAAGTAGCGTTCGGGAACACGACTGAGTTCGTTTACTGAGTTGACCCTCTGAATTAGTGACCGACGATGACTGCAGGTGGGCCGTTACCCAACTCAACATCTTTCGGGAGAAGGATATATAGAAATATATTTTATGGGGAAACCCCGGATGGGATGAGCAAGGGGGGTGAGCGTTCTCAGTGAGGAAGCTCTACCCCTATATGATAGGGCCGACGAGTACATAACACATTCTGTGTAAGCTATTGCACGTGATCGGAAACGTCCGGATCTCGGACTTAGCCGGTTAGACCGACTACCCTCTCAACACTCCCCTTCACGCCGACGATAATCCCATCTCGGCGACGTGCTTCTTGTGCTTGGGTCTAGCCAAGGCTTTAGTTAATATGTCAGCCGTTTGATCGGGATCGCGGCAACCAGCGATCGCGACGATCTTCTCTGCCACTAGCTCGCGGATCAGGTGCCATTTTGTTGCAAGGTGCTTGACCCTGTTATGGAACTTTGGGTTCTCTGCCATAGCCACGGCACTCGTATTATCTTCCTTGATCAGCGTAGGATATTGCTGACCATAACCGAGCTCTTCGTACAGGTTTCTCAACCACGCGGCCTCGCGTCCCGCCTCTGATAGGGCGATGTACTCGGCTTCGGTGGACGATTGTGCTGTAACTGACTGCTTCTTCGACATCCAGGTAATCGCTCCGCCACCCATCAAGAATACATATCCTGCAACCGATTTGTAATCGTCGGTGTTTGCCCACGCGGCGTCGGAAAAACCGTAGAAGAGGTTTGAGTTTGTAATCTCATTCCTCCCCTTGGAATAAGTGATTCCCAACGTCTTCGTACCCGCAAGATATCGTAGTACTCTCTTCAGAGCAGTGGTATGTTCCATACTTGGATTCGCCGTATACGAAGCTAATCGGTTCACGGCATAGGCTATGTCAGGTCTTGTGGCATTCGCGAGGAACTGAAGTTCGCCGAGCAACCGCGCATAGGAATTGCTCCGGCTCCCCTCGTTCCCATCGGGATTAGCGGTGAGTGGTATGTTAGGATCAAGTGGCGTTGCGACGAAGTTAGCACGTTCCATGCCCTCCTTCACTAGGATGGCTTCAATATATTTCTGCTGTGTGATTTTGATCGACGTCGCATCGCGGGTCACTTCGATACCGACGATCTTTGTCGGTTCGCCCATATCCGTAACTTCCCACTCTGAACGTAAGTCCTCTTTTATACTCTCCATCGCTCCTTCTGACGACACGAAGAGCATAAGGTCGTCGACCCAAACGGTAATGATTTGCAGATCGACTCCCCTTCGGACATACGCACACGAATCTGCATTCAACGAGGTAAATCCATGCTTCGTTAACTTGTCATCGAGTTCTAGATTCCACTCGCGCCCGGACTGTTTAAGTCCATATAGGGTCTTCACGAGTAGACAAACTCGGTCAGTACCGTCTTCGTAACCTTCAGGCTGACGCATGTAGACCTTTTCTTTTAGGACGCCGTTTAGGTACGCCCCCTTCACATCCATCTGTTGGTTGTGTAGGTCCTCCTTTGCTGTCAGCGCGAGGATAGCTCGAAGAGTTTCGAGTCTTACTACCGGGGAGTACGTCTCAGTGTAGTCGTATCCCGGTCTCTGCGCACACCCTTTGGCTACTAAACGGGCCTTATATTTGAGCAGGTTTCCGGCCTTGCCGTACTTCCTTGCGAACACCCACTTGTTCGCGATCGGGATGGACTCCGCAGGTGCGTCTGTGAGTATCCATGTACCCATTTGGCTAAGCTGACTTAGCTCAGCTTGCACCGCGCGCTCCCATTCGGGCCACTCGTGTGACTCCTTCGCCTCCTTGAGGCTCTTCGGATCACCGAGCATCACGATCCCTTGCGCAGCATTCACCGTGTCCTCCTCATCAGTGTCAGAGAATGGATCATCTAGTTTTCGGTAGTCTGCGCGTATACCACGAGTTTTGCGAGGTTCATTTAGTAAGTCTTCTTCGTCTCTCTTTCTCTTAGCTCCACTGCCCATGTTCTGCCCAGGAACTGTAGGCTGTGCGTCCGTTACGCCGCCGGTGGACAGGGTGTCTCGTTCTTCAAGTCTTCCCGGCTCCCCTTCACGCTGTGCGTCCGGCGCGATCAGTTCGATCGGCTCTGGAGGAGAGGCTTCATGGGTCAACTCGAGAAAACGGTAGTTACGAGAAGTGAGTACTTTACGCGTTTCCGCGTTATAGTACTGAACGGCCTGTGGCCCTTCTTCATATCCTACATAGGCTTTTCGCTGCGACTTTGGTAACATCTTTCGCTGCGTGGCTTGCCCTTGTAGGAGCACCCATACTGGTGCACCGAATTCTCTGAGGTGAGTGACGATTGGTCTCTTTCCGAACCAAACCTGATACGGAGTTGCCCCCTCGAGGGCTCTCGTATAGGAACGATTTCGGATGTACGCTGCATGGGAGACAGCATACTCCCACAAGAATTCGGGCATCTCTTGTCCGCGTAACATCGCACGGGCGAGCTCTACCAGCGTGCGGTTTGCGCGTTCGGCTATGCCGTTTTGGGCAGGTGAGTAGGGTGCGGTCATTTGATTATCTATACCACGTTCATGGCACCACGTCCTCAAGGGCTCGTTGATAAACTCTTTTCCCCTGTCCGTGCGAGTCGCACGCGGGGGTTTCCCATTGGCCCCGAGGTACGTCAGGTAGTCTTTAACTCCTTGAGCCGCTTGATCCTTCCCTTTCAGGAAGCGTACGGTCATGTATCGCGACGCATCGTCGACGAAGAGAAGAAAATACTGGTTTCCGTTGATGGAAGCCTTGTCATATTTCCCCCATAAGTCCATGTGGGTAAGTTCGCCAGGCGCAGTCTCTCGAACTGATTTCTCATTGTAGGCTTCTTCCGCTAGCTTTGCTTCGGTACACGCGACGCAATCGGGTTTAGGCGTCTGCGCGTCCACGCGGAAGCCTTCAACAAGTTCGTCGTCCAAGAGTCTCTGTAACCCGGTGTAACTAACATGGCCGAATCTCCGGTGCCAGGTTTCCCAGCTCGGGAGTGATTCGGAAGCTGTGAAAGTAGCGGAAGTATTGGCGTTCGACTGTGTTTCCGGGCGGACGGTAACGTTAACGTCCATCTTATACAGGTTATTACCTGCTAAACGCCCGGTAGCGATCGGCGTACCACCCTTGGTGGTGAGAGTGAGTTCTCCGTGATTGAATGCGCCGGTGCCGCCGGTACGATCCCAACGTCCCAAGGATAGTAGATTATTTTTGTTGGACGGGATATGTAGGACGTTCTCAAGTCGCAAAAGGTAAGTTTTACCGTTTACTCGCGAGTCGAGATCGACCAATCCACGCCCTTTTATAGGGACTTTGGTGCCGCCGACGCCTACCACATTAGCATCCTCAAGCGGTTCGTATTTCACGAACGCAGCACGGTCATTCGCAACATGGGAAGTCGTCGCGCTGTCGGCAAGCCAGTCGTACCAGATAAGGCATTCATCGATTGCTGTAACATCACTAGGGTCGTAGCTTTCGAAGTTTTCGTACTCGCCAATATACTCTGATACGCCCTCCTGCTCCGTAACTGCAAGCGCGACTTGTCCCGCATAAGCCACGGAATTCACTGTCTCGATTTTGGTTTTGCCGTCGCCTTCGCCGTCGCCTGTTTTCCTCTTCTTCCAACAGCTCTCTTGTGCATGGGAGAACTTCCCGCATAGCGTACACTTGGGTTTCCCCAAGTATCGGCAATTTGCGGTGTTATGGTTGTCTTTATCACAGTTTGTACAGTGTTTCTTCTTCCTTTTCCCGCGTCGGCTGGATGCTCCCTTGGAACTTCCAGTCCGACTGTCGCGAGAATCTCCTATGCGCTGAGTAAGAGCAGTCTTGCCCCCGCTGACTTGGTTAACGCTGTCGGTGGTCGCGAGACGCGTTTGCCGCCGCGCGTATTCCTCCTTGATGATACCAATAAATTTCTGCGAGCTCACCAGCTTCTTCGGGTCCGTCTCAACCTCTCCAAACTCCCCACCTACGTATTGAAACGTAAACGTATCCCACGAACGTGGGAGCGTTTGTGCGATGAGGATTTTGAAGTGTTCATCGTTGTACGGCATGCGCCCTGCGCACACCTGGATGAGGCGTTCCCATTGGCTTTTGAGCTGATTAAGTAGGTCTACAACATTAGTGGTCTCATCGGAAGTGGTGCGGTTCATAGTGAGGAGAATATTGAAATAAGTGTTTAAACCTTTTGTCTGGTGCACGGCCTCAAGATTCTCCCAAATCTGCAACGCTGTTTCGCAACGATGCGTATGGACCATCTGTGGCTCCGTTATGTTATTCGTGATTAAAGTCTGGGCGTAGCTGTCATTGTCGTCCCAGACCGCCGCATTCCGAGGGCCAGCTGGACGAGGAAGCGTGTTGTCGACGTACGCGAGTACGTGACAGGTGCGGAGCATCCTCCACATCCTTAGACGCCAATCCGTCCAGTTGTCGTCGGTCAGTGGCACTATCACGCGGGTCACTTGGGAATCAGGGGGCCTAGCCACAGTAAGGTACAGTTCTTCTTCCTCAGACGAATAGTCGCCTTCTTCACTTGGGAATCGATAAGGAGGCATAGTTCAGGGGTAGATGTCGTTTTCGCGCAGGAAATAGGATATGTATAGTTTAAGCTGTAGAGTGTCCTGGCCTGAGGTTTTAAGCTATGGGGCCAGGGCCCATAACCTATAGAAATATATTTTATGGGGAAACCCCGGATGGGATGAGCAAGGGGGGTGAGCGTTCTCAGTGAGGAAGCTCTACCCCTATATGATAGGGCCGACGAGTACATAACACATTCTGTGTAAGCTATTGCACGTGATCGGAAACGTCCGGATCTCGGACTTAGCCGGTTAGACCGACTACCCTCTCAACAGGATATGGTGTAGGTCATATTCTATGAATTCTATGCTACGACATTGACTGACGCTGAGCCGCACGTTGCCAACGCAGTGTCTTGAAGCACGACAACCGTCAACGTTCTTGGTAAATATCTGGATGGTACAATGTCGGTATATTTAAGCTCTCGTGGAGTCCCCCACAATTCGACCTGGCCTGCAGCATAGCATGCGCAAAGCACGACAACTTGGTAACGAAAACTACGGTAGAAGTCAACTTGAAGAAAGCCCTGGCCGGAACAGATACGTCCGATCTGAGAGCATCTTTCTGTCGCGCCCTTTCCTTTTCCATTCCTCCAGGACCTCCACTCACTCTCTACCGTGACTGTCGTCCCGGGGCATATTCGGACTTGATTTTCGGTGTCCCCTTGGTGGATCTTGAGATCAAAGTTCCGAAAGTGAGGCCTGAATACTCGGAATATATTTTCGGTGAGCTGATCGAGCTTGACGTGTGTATTTGGGTTTGGGTTTAGTATCGCAGGGGGGTTCTGTCTACGACGACGCGGAGGTACTGGAGGTTAGTGAAACCTATATCGATGACCGACTTTCTTTCCGAGATTATAGAAACTACAGGCAGAACAGAGGCGAGCGATCTTGATACCCTCCCACACATCCACATCTGATGTCTCGTGAAGCTAGATAGGCAAACGATTTTTCGCTATTGCGATCGAAGATCCGTCACGGTAAACTACATCCAGTTCAGAAGACATCTCTAAGAGCATTTTTGCAGCATCTCTTGCGTGTTGCCACTCATTCGGACAAGAACGCAATGACCGCGAGGGTGCTCGCTACTCTGTTCAAATATCATGTCCTTCGAGGGAACGAAGTCTTGCAAGACGGTGTTTATGTGAAGGCGCGTTGCTCCTAAGTTTTTGAGTCCCGGGTCGCCACAAGCTAAGGTTCAAGCCATGGGCTCTGCCACTCAACATCGTCCAGGGTTTCTTGGTGGCATCCCCACTTCTGCCCAACCCTCTTTCCCCTCACTACCGACGCCCTTGCTAAACCCCCTACTGGGACTTCCGTCATCTCAGCAGACCCTTACGGAGATGACTGCACGAGAGCCGGTCACGCCCGAGGTGAGAGGCACGAAGGCGACAGAAATATTGGCGAAAAGTCCTCCGGCGGAGGTTGTGTCCGTTCCGCCCACGTCTGTCGCTGAATGGTGGTTGCGACTACTACCCCCACAGCCAGAACCGCTGACAATCCCACAAGGCCCACGCGAGAGCATGCCATGCACTGCCTCGGATCTCCCCATCTCCTCTACTACTGGCTTGCAAACTAGAGTGGGGAGGTTCTCCTCATGATACATACATCTCATCCGTGTTTGATACTTCTGGACGTCACAGTTCCATAAGCGCGTTTGTATTTTGGAATAACCCGTAACTCTACTACGCCTTGCCCACCAGCAGTCCAGATGTAGTAACGCGAGAGTTGGGTCGTAATGCCACGTGTTTCAAGAGCTCGCTAGGCATCGAGTCCGGCAGCGGGGAGTAAGTTAGTGTTGGGCGGCTATGGCTATTGGCTTCATCATAACATTTTTTCTTGCACCTTTCACTCGAATAAACGAACGAACGAACGATGAGCAGAGAGATAACATAAGCACTCGAAAATCGCACTCTAGTACAACTTCCCTGCCTACTTGCGGAACGCATACCGCGCATACGCTTCCTGCACGGCCGCTCAGTCCAAGCATGTCCCAAAGCGCTCCAGATACGTCTCCATTCCCCAAACGCCATACCCCACGGCCATCCACGCGTGCTCGTGCACGCTCACATAGAAGAGCGGGTACAGCGTCTTCCAGAGCGCGTCGAGCGCAGCGGGCGCCTCAGACGTGCCATACATTCCGTTGCTGCCCGCTACTGCCCCCGCGTCCGAAGCAGCGAGCGGCGGGTCAGACCAGACATTAGTGGGGCGAACAGAGCCGAATGTGCGTGCGCTCGTGGATAGCGCGCCTGCGCGGGCGCCGCGTGGTGCGTACGGCCGGACGACGACGACGGGGGTGGAGCGGGCTGGTAGACGCCGCCGAGCTCCGCGCCGTAGGTTGCGACGATGCCGAGACGGCCGAGCGCATCGGTGACGAGCCAGACGAAACCGCCTGTGCCGCCTCCGGAGCTCGTGCCCTGCGCGGCGGCGGCGACGTAGGTCTTGAGGTCGGCAAGGGAGCCGAGCTGCGTGGCGATGACGCTGGCGAGCGTTTGCGTGCGCTCGGGATTGAGCGGCTTGTCGGTCAGCGCGGACTCGTGGTTCTGGGCGGGGGCTGTTGGTGGTTTCTGAATAGGTGTGGGTGTAAATTTGTTTGTTTAGAGGGTGACACGTACGAGGTGGTGGAAGAAGAAACTCTTGTTGAGCGCGAAGCTTGTGTCGTCGAACGAGAGCATCTGGCTCTCGTGTGGTGCGGTCGAGATGACTATCTGGGCGATGCTCTGATTTCCGAGCTTGGTGCCTACGCCGAACATCTCGTCAGTCCCCAAACCCCGGAGCAGCCTATAGAAAGGACCTTCTATTTTCTCATTGAGTCGGTCGAGCAGACCTTGCTGGTAGTCCTCCGCAATGACCTTGAGCGCGGCGGGCGGGAGAAAGTCGCCCATGCCATCTTCGATTTGGGAGCGGGACGCGGTCGTGAATGTTGCGACGTGACGCAGTGGCAAGTAGCGGGCGTGGGGATATGGCCGTTGCTGCGGTGCTACGCCAGGAGCTTGCAGCGAACCGCACGGCGCGTATAGATGAGCAGCCCGCTGTTGCGAAGCTGTGCGAGACGGTGCATGACGCGACAACAAGAGGACAAGTGGGTCAGAGAGGCAGAGGTCCCGGG